>PVKA01036343.1:8672-21983 GCA_004027165.1 Ctenomys sociabilis
AAAAAAAAAAAAAAAAAAAAAGAACACTTGAAATGAGACTACTGTGATGGGGAAAGTGAATTTTCAGCTTCATTTAGTTTTCATTGATTTATATTTATTTATTTATTTAGGCAGAACCAGGGATTGAACTCAAGACCCTTACACTTGCCAGGGAAGTGCTTATTCTACTGGGCAATCTCTCCTGCTGGCCCCTTGATTTACATTTAAATAGGTATGTACAGCCAGCAGCTACTAAATTGGACATTGTACGTCTAAAACAACATATTTCTACATGGAGTGAACTTACTTCTCTATTTGTTTACTTATGAACTAATTCATGTTCCAGAGATATAATTAGATAACCAATTCAAAACCAGGAGCACTGCTCCTGCCCTGAGATAAAGTTGGCATTAGTTAATATCTATATGTTGCTAATATACAGCTCCTTCTATAAAAGTATCACAGTGGGTTGTGATGTGTTAAGAGTGCCATTAAAGGTAAGCCTGTTAGGGCCAGGGAGATGGTTCAGTGGAATAAGCAGTTCCCTGGTGAGCACAAGGGCCTGAGTTCAATCCCTGGTTCTTGCAAAAAAAAAAAAAAGCCTGGGCTGGCCAAATAGCTTAGTGGATTAAAGCGCCTACAAGCAGGCACAGGGGCTGCCCATTTTTTGGCAGATGAGAATTATATTCCCTCTTTTACCACTAGGAAAGATGTATTAAATGAGCGCTCATGAAGCCCTATGGGATCTGACACTAAATAAAGAGGCCCCCATTAGTAGCAGACCCTTAGGTGACAGGAAACCCTTCTCAATAATTCTGGGTGTTACTTGACTGAGAATAGCCACCTGTGGTTAAAGCTAATCACTGAAAGAATTTTGAAAGCTATTTGCCTGGAAGTTGATTTAGTCTCCTGATCTTGGTGGGAATCACAACCTGAGAAACAACAGGTTTTTCAGGATATTTGCTTTCCGAAGGGCCAGCCCCTCTAGGCTGCCCTGCCCTTCGCTGTCTCTCCACACCCTCACCAAGATCCTGCCTTCCAAACCTCCTGTTCCATCTTGCTCTAAAAGCCAAACTACAGTGCAGTGTTCCAGTGCAATACCTGGAAGCAACCTCATGCTTACTCCTATTTCTTTTTTTTTTTTTTGTCTTTTTTGAGACAGGGTCTCACTGTGTAGTTCAGGCTGGCCTTAAGCTCACTTTGTAGCTCAGGCTGGTCTCGAACTCACAACAATCCTCCTGCCTCAGCCTCCCTAGTGCTGGGATTATAGGCATGCGCCACTATTTCTTGTTCTCATGAGATCCATCATCCTCTCTGGCCATTTAGTCCCTGGGAAGTTTCGTGTGGCCCCAGGCAAGCATGACATGGTGAGGATGATGTCCCTACTCCCTGGAGTGGTAAGAAAGCCTGATAAAAGGTCGAAGACCCACAGAGACACTGTCTTTCTTTTTTGGCTTTTCTTCCTAGATAAGGAAATTTGTCACTGGGTAAGTGGCACACACCTGAAATCTCAGCACTCTTTGAAGCTGAAGCAGGAAGATCACAAATTTTTTTTTTTTTTTTGCCTTTTTGAGACAGGGTCTCACTATGCAGTTCAGGCTGGCCTTAAACTCACTTTGTAGCTCAGGCTGGTCTCGAACTCACAACAATCCTCCTGCCTCAGCCTCCCGAGTGCTGGGATTACAGGCCTGCGCCACCACGCCCAGCTAAGATCACAAATTTGAGCCCAACTTGCACGAGTGACTTAGCAGTACCCTTAAAAAAAAAAGTATGAAGACGTGACTCAGGCCAAAGGCCTCATGTTCAATTCCCAGGACCCACCCACACAAAAACCAAACTCTGTCAAAATATTTGCATTTTCCAGAAGATCAATGGTAGTTATCACTGTGATAAGATTATAGATGACTAGCATCTCTGGTGATATCCGCATTTCCTTACAAAGGAAACATATATTATCTCTAATAATGGTGAGATTCACTGAAGTCTATCAAATTAAAAAGCATTTTGGGTTCAACGTAGAAAGCTAGAAAACATGAAGAAAGTCCTCTTCACCTCCTGTAAAAATAGCAGCTGCTACCATTCTGGTATGTCTTTCCCGACATTATGCAGAGATGCCTTGTTTTTATAATCTGGAAAAAAGCAAGCATTTAAGAGACAAAACCTTGGTTCTTTAGTCTTCAATTTTATTTCTGTTTTTAAACAGCAGCTAACAGCTTGGTAAATGCCTATCGAGGGCCTGCCCCATGAATTCCCTAAAGTTCCCCCAGCCAGGGCCACGGTCAGGGTCGGAACAGACCCCTCACCCACACTGACCAATAGACCTATTTGCTCTCTGGAAACGTGGGACAGGAGGTGTCCAGTTAGCATGGAAGGGACGGGCTCAGACACAGCTGCCTTTGTTAGTCTCGGGTGTTTGATAGCATGCTTGGACAGACTGTGGGAGGCTGGGCAGGGGCTCCTGCACTCCTCTTGCCTCTATCCTAGGGCCAGCCCTTCGTATCCTTCCTCTGAGGAGCTCGGTGGTGCCCCTGCACACCCCAGAAGGTCCAAGAAAGCACCCTCCCACCACCTCGCCCAGCACAGGAAGGGTGGGAATCAAGGCGGTGGCAAGGACTCAGACCTGAGTGTGTCCCACTGTCCCCTGCTGCAGGGATTTGGGACGCGAACATTCCAGCCCCTTACTAATTCTCACCTACAAGAAAATAATACAAGGGCATCTCTGTGCCTCAGAGGGGCAAGCCTGGTGGTTAAGCCTCAATGTGGCAGGCATCTCTGAGCCCCCAGGAGGAGGAGGTGGCTCCAGGCATGCAGTAAAGCAGCAGGGGCAGCTCAGCTGGAGAGCAGGGGCCCACAGGGCTGCATCTGTTCTCCCCTTAATGCCATCCACACCCATGGTAGCCATGGAAACAACCGCCCCCTCTCCTGCCATTTGCCTGAGTTCAGGCAACCAGGTCTGGCCCCCCCTTCTCCAAGCCAAGGCCTGAACTGAGGCCAGCCCTGGAGTGGCTGCAGGAAGAACTGGGATTGGGTGATTTGGTGTGTCCAGATACCAGCACAGCTTGGGAGGCTACCACAGGAGCCTCCACTGCTTGCTGCCTGGGCTGGGGCCGAATGTGGCTTTGCCTACAGTGGCCTGCAGAGCCAGCGCTGGCCTGGCTGCCCCTGCCTGTAGGCTAACAACTGCTGTGGGGCAGGAACCCTTGCTGCATGAAGAGCAGCCTCTGGGCCTCATTGACAGGGCTTTCTGGCTGTGGCTCAGCCTGCCCTGGTGACGCAGGCAGGCCCCCAGGACTGAGGATGTACCGATAGTCACTGGGGACACCTCCCACAGCCCCTATACTACTGTCACCCCCTGCTCCGCTGCCAGGCTGGTCACTGCAGGGCAGCTCCAGGTTACCACCCTCAACAGGCCGCTCAGCCTTCTCGATGTTGATGTACAAGGGGTCCTGGCTGCTAGATAGCACAGACAGGTGACCCAGGATGGTCTCCAGCTCCATTCGCAGGCATGTGAAGCTGGGGCGTTCCTTTGGGTCAGCGCTCCAGCACTGGTACATGAGATCATATCTGGGGAGAAGAGAAGAGTAAGGAGCGGGTGGGTTTTCTTCGAGAGAAGAAGCCCAGCCAAGCATGTCTGTGCACAGTTGTAATCCCAGCACTGGGAGGCTGACACAGGAGGATCTAGTTCAAGTCCAGCCTGGGCAACTTAGTGATTTAACAAGACCTTGTCTCAAAATTCAATATTAAATAAATAAATAAAGGCTGAAGACATAGGTCAGCGCCAAGGCCATAAACATTCCTCTAAGTATTTAATATTTATTGTTATTTAATTCTTTTTTCTTTTTAGGTCTCCCCACCCACCCACCCATTCAACTTGGGACCCTGTGCTTGCCAGGCAGGCACTTATGAGACTGAGCAATCTCCCTGGCCCTAATTCTCATACCATCTATGAAATAAAATAATCACTAGCAGGGTTCAGCCCTATATCTACAATGCCAGTAACTCGGGAGGCTGAGGCAGGGAGATCATAGATTCAAGGCTAACTTGGCAATTTAGAGACCATGTCTCAAAATAAAAGATAAAAATGGCTAGAGATATAGATCAGCAATGGAACCTCCTTAGGTTTAGTTCCCATTAACAAGAAGGAGACAGGAGGGAAGGAGGGAGAGAGGAAGCCATTCCTATCCTACAAATATGGAAATAACCATAGAGAGGTTACTGAACCATGACCCAAGACACACAGAAAGTATCGGGGCCATGATTTGAAGCCAGGTGGGCTGGCTCCAAAATTCCTCTTAAAGTTACCTTTGTCACAGAACGTCTTGGAGTGGTACTAAGAATCTTTTTGTCTTGTAGAATGTAGATTGGAGTCAGGCTTAGTTTTCCCTGCAGTCCAGAGTACTGAATCTAGGGCTTTGGTCTTCTTGACAAGCTTTCTACCACAGAGCTCCCCCCCCAGCCCAGGAATTAGGCTTATTTTTGTTCCAAATCCTCACAAGACAGCACCCAAGGCCGGGCGTGGTGGCGCATGCCTGTAATCCCAGCACTCGGGAGGTTGAGGCAGGAGGATTGTTGTGAGTTCGAGACCAGCCTGAGCTACAAAGTGAGCTTAAGGCCAGCCTGAACGGCATAGTGAGACCCTGTCTCAAAAAGACAAAAAAAAAAAAAAAAAAAGACAGCACCCAAGAGGTGTTCTTAAATCCTTCCTCATGGTCCACAGATACCTTGAGAAACTGAGAAGAGCTTCTAGTCTTCCTCCCCAGCAGAAATTCCCTTCTGCATACTATTTCAGGAGCCTTACAGATTCTCTGAAGTCTATTGCTGCTCCCAGAGAATGACTCAGGAAAGGAAAAATAAAAGGATCCATAAACCTAATGGGATGGCAGCAGTTGGGAGGCTAAGGCAGGCGGCTTATGAGCTCAAGACTAGCCCGAGCTAAACACAAAATTCTACACCAAGGTGGACTAAATAGCCAAACCTGTCTCAAAAACAACCACCAAACCAAACAGCCTAATGGATAGGTATAATCAGAGCAACTGCCTGACTCTCGCCAACAACAAAGTGCCACATGCTGCTTTTCACACTAGCCCTCCAAGAGTGTGCTCATAACAGCAAGAATCATGCCGGAACCTGGGCAGGCCTTGGGAATGGGGCAGGGGTGCAAAGCCAGACTGGGATCCATTCTCAAGGATGTGCTGGGGGCCAGCTGGTACCTGGACACCAGGCTGCCGGGCAGGAAGCCAATGAGCACTCACCCTGCATTGACAGCAGCAAACCCCTTCCATGGGAAAGCTGAGCCAGGGCCTCTGCCCGCTACCTGCCTATCAGAGCTTCAACAGTTCCAGGTGAGGGAGGGCCAAGGCAGACTGAGCCTCAAAGATACCCGAGCTTCTAGTCCTTCTCTGCCCCAAGCTCTCCTGAATGGACAGGAGAGGCAGGCTGGCTTGTGCACTCAAATTTCCATCTCAGGTATCCATGAGGTATGCACTTGCCCAGGCTCTGCTCATTTCAACTCCTGTCCTGGGGAAGGCTCTTACTATTTTTCCTGGTTTGCTGTGGACTCTTCCGCTCCAGCATTACCAAGAGGTCCCCTCAGGGCCCAGGAACACCCTGGCTTGAATGGAGTCAGGGACTGAGACTAAAACAGAACTACAATTGGTTTTACAGTTGAGAGCACATACTTGAAAATCTCAGGGATCTCAATTCCAATGCTAACTCACTCACATAATAGTTATATGACCTTGGCTAAGTTACCTTACCTCTTTAATCCTATTTTCTCATCTACAAAATGGGGACAGAATAGCCTTTTCTTCATAGTGTGAGAAAAGGATTATCTGAAAGAATACCTTTAAGCCGGGCGTGGTGGCACATGCCTATAACCCCAGCACTCAGGAGGCTGAGGCAGGAGGATTGTTGTTGAGTTGGAGACCAGCCTGAGCTACAAAGTGAGCTTCAGGCCAGCCTGAGCTGCATAGTGAGACTCTGTCTCAAAAAGACAAAAAAAAAAAAAAAGAATACCTTTAGCACCCAACTAATGCTAGTGACGCTTATATTATCTTGCTGCAGGGGTTTGAAAATGTGCTAGTGGGGGAACCACACCCCAGTCTTGTTGCCCGTTGGAGGTGGCAACAAGCAAAGGAAGCAAGTCACCTTCACCCAAAATGTTGGTTCTAGGACTAGGGAGATGGCTCAGTGGAGTAAGTGCTTCCCTGGCAAGCACAAGGGCCTGAGTTCAATCCCCAGTTCTACAAAAACAAACAAACAAAATGTTGGTTCTTTCTGCTTCCCCAAGAGGAGCCCAAGACACCCCTTGTTGCCACCTACAAAAGTGAAGCAAAGGCCCGGTTTCCCTAGGCAGCCCTGTCTCAGGAGGTTTTCTTAGATCAGCTGGAGGCCCAGGCAGCAGTGAGTCAAGGCACCCGGCACTATCGCTCAACTCTGTGGCTTCTGTGTAGGGGTCCCTGGTTCTCAATAGAAAGTGAAGAAGCTAGAATGATTTAAAAAGGCTTCAATGAGCAATACAGGATGGAAAAGGAGGAAAGAGAGAAGAGATGGAAATAATGGATGTATCGAGCTGACAGGGTGGAAGCTGAGCTGGTAGTGGTGGCAGCAGCCAGCTGCCCAGCGCCCAGATTCCCACTTCCTCCCACAAGGCCTTTCCCGGTACTTACACGTCCTCCATGCACTCTGGAGGCTGTTTCAGGCGGTTCCCGCCAATGAGGTAGTTGTAAATCTCAGCATTTTCAATGCCAGCATACGGCGTCTGTCCGCGAGTCATGATCTCCCACATGGTGACCCCGAAGGCCCACTGGGACAGAATGGAGGTTGGGGGGACAAGGTGTCACCCGGCTTCCAGAGCCAGGGCTTAGAGGTAAGCATATCTTAGGGCTCGGAACCAGGGGCTGTAGAACCAGGTAGCCAAAGCTCAGAGTAGAACTGGCCAGGCTGCGAGGGTTCCCTAGAGCCACAGACCAGTCCACGCTACTGCCTATCTGTGCCACCCCACTCACCACATCACTGTGCACAGTGTACAGGTTGTCCGCCAGGCTCTCAAGGGCCAGCCACTTGACAGGCAATTTGGAGGCACAGCCCTGACGATAGTAGTCCCCACTATAGATTTTTCGAGATAGTCCGAAGTCAGCTACACACACCGTCATGTCCTCTGCCAGCCTGAGAAGGGTTAAAAAGGCAGGGTCAGTCTTCCCCCCATGCTTGAAGGCTTGGCTCCCAGGTTATCCCCATGCACAGCAGTACTATTCAGGCAGGGACTGAGCGTCAGCTAGCTCTTCCTGCCTCTAGCTTCCGCTCTCCCTACCCCAGCCCTCCGGAATTCCTACATGCAGTTCCGAGCAGCCAGGTCTCGGTGGATGAAGTTCCGGGAGCTCAGGTACTCCATGCCACAGGCAATATCCACCATGAACCGGATCAGAGTCTGGAGGGGCAGTTTCTGGTAGGCAGACAGGGCGAGCTCAGGCTGGTCCTGTCCACTCAGTTGGGGCAGGACACATGGAGTCCCTTGACCAGACCTAAAGACTGTCCTCAGTGGAGAGGAAGGAAGGGGATGGTGGGCTTTGCCAAGGCAAGGAAGCTCTGGCAAGTCCGAAAGAACCTGAGAACCAAGGCTCCCCTGCTCGGGGATCTACAAGCCTGTCCTCCCAGAAAGGGCCATCACCTGCCTGAAATTCCCATAGAGCTTTGGGAGGGAAAAAGATACTAGTATATATGGAGTCAAGTCAGACCCTCCCACTAGGTAGAGTCCAGATCCTCAGCCAGGGCCTTCGTCCCTTCCCAGGCCCTCTTCTCCCACCCCTTCCCTTCTGACCATTCCTACCCAGCACTCACAAAGGGGTTTTCTCCAATCCGGGAGGCGAGCAGGAAGGCATGTAGGTCCCCATGCTTCATGAAGGGCAGGATGACCATGGGGATGGGGAGGCGGCCTTTGGCCCTGCTGCGGAGGCTAACACCTGGGGACAAGGAAGGGTCAGGAGCTGGGCACACACAGGTCCCATGACTGCTCAGGACTCTACATCAATCTCCATGTGTGTGGGGGGGGTGTCCCGCCTCTAGCCCTGGTTCTGCCACTCTGTGCTGAGGACTCTATGGGTTCTGGTTGCTGCTGCCAAGTCCCAGACATCTTCCCTGTTCCCTCCTCCAGACTTTTGGTCTCACCCAAAGCAGAATCAGATGCTGACCAGGACCCTCCCTGCCATCTTACCACTGGTTAAGTCTGATTTTAGGACCGGCCAAATAGCTCAGCGGATTAAAGCACCTGAAAGGAGGCACAGGGCTGGAGGTTCCATCCCCCGGCTTGCAGTACCAGCCCCACCCACGGAAGGTGCAGAGATTGGAATTGAGACTGGGTGTGGTGGCAGGCAACTATAATCCCAGCTCTTGGGAGGCTGTAAACAGGTGGATCACTACAGTCTGATCTAGTAGTGAGACCCTGAACACCCTGTAGACTCTTCCCTAAAAATATACAAATAAACAAACAAAAAGTCTGATCTTTCCCAGTCGGCCAGCACATGGATGAACAGATCCTTGGCTCCGTTTCCTGTCTGCCTGCCCCACAATGGGCTCACCAACAAGCTTGGCCACGTGTGGATGGTCAAACTCCTTCATGCAAGCTGCCTCCCTGAGGAACTCTTCTATGTCACTTGAGGAGATGATGTCAGCTGGGAGAAATGGATGGGGTGGGGAAGGAATGAAATGAGACACATCCTGAGCCCTGACCCAAAGCCCCTAGGTCTGGAACTTTGCAGGAGGCTCAGGAAAACTGTCTCATCACAAGTAGGAGGAAACCCATAGAATGCAGCTACACAACAATTCCCCTTCTTTCAAACACCCTCCCTCAGGCCTTGAAAGCCAGAAAGCACAATCTACCCAGCTCCATCATAAGCTTCCAGGAGTGAACTCGGTGTCACTGCTGCCTGCAGAGAGCAGTCGCAGGGGCTGTGTCTGTGAACTACTCATAAGTACAGATAGCACCCTGTGAATACTCACTAGCTCTTCCCACAGATCCTAGGGCTGCCTGAACTGCCTCCCTGCCTCTTCCCACAAAATCTCAGGCTGAGGCAGCGCCTGCAGAAAGACAAGACTCACCAGAAACTTCTCCCCACACGTTTCTTTTCCACTCACCTTTCAGCATTTTGACAGCCACTTTCACAAAGGAGCCATCCTCCTGTTTCAGCTGGGCCTCCCGCACTGAACCAAACTCTCCTAGAAACCAAGACAACCAGGGGGGTCTCCTTGGCTTCCTGCTCCCCACTCCCTCCCCTCCTGGGTGATCCCCCACTAGAACACAAAGGCATCAGTTCCTAGGGCTGCCTGAACAGCCTGACTGCTTCTCATCAAAGCAGAGCACTGCAGGAACAGCTCCTCGGTCCTCCTGGGCCCAACCACCATTTCTCCAAGCAACCCTCACTCCAGAACCTACAGCATATCTCAAGTATAGGAGCTGACCAGCTGACCTAGTCCATAGCCGCAAGCATCTGGAATACCCAGAACCATCTAGGGCAACCAAATTTGTATCAGCCCTGTGTGGCCCACACACCTTTGCCCAACATCCGGCCCAGAGTAAACTGCTGCTCTGGGATGAGCACATCTTCTAACTTGTCTTTCAGCTCGTCGCTGATGCCCAGGCTGTCCACTGTGAGGAGGAGATAAGAAAGGGGAGGAGCTCTGCTTCTGGCCAAACTCCAGCCTGCCTGTTCCACTGGGCCCTGGCCTTGGCACAGAGCTTAGCTCTCCCACAGGGTGGATCTCTGCCTTTTCCACTCCTCTGTATCTGTGACTCAGCATGGGTCAGACATGCTGGTCAAATTAATAGGCTGGTGAAAGAATACAGACAGGGAAAGAGGGAGCCCATTTTCTCCTCCCACAAATCTTCCACTACTCACGTGTGGTCTCTATGCGCTCTGGCCTTTCTCTATTGAAGGACCGGGCTGCCCGGAAGTGCACGGCTGGCTCCCCACGGGCCATGACACTGTCAAAGGCTTGCCTAAAAGGAAATCGAGGACCTGGAGGGCAGCTCCAAGGCCCTCTGTCACCACCTGCCTCCCCTCACATCCCACTCCCTTACCCAAAACGTGTCTCCTTCCGCCTCTTTCGAAGCAGGATGAGGGCCAAGGCAGCAGCCGTCACCAGAGCTGTGAGCACACCCAGGACAACAGGCACCCAGGATGTGGGGCTGTGGGGAGGGCCCTGATGGCCTGTGGGAGGGAGGGGCAGTGGTACAAGCCAGGCTAACAGCAAGAGGTTCCTTTAAAACTTCCCCAGATGGCTACTTGACCTGGTAAGAAACTCTTTAAGTTAACATAGGTCCAAGGTTAAAGAGGCTTGAGAAGCCGGGCATGGTGGCGCATGCCTGTAATCCCAGCACTCGGGAGGCTGAGGCAGGAGGATTGTTGTGAGTTCGAGACCAGCCTGAGCTACAAAGTGAGCTTAAGGCCAGCCTGAACTGCATAGTGAGACCCTGTCTCAAAAAGACAAAAAAAAAAAAAAAAAAAAAAAGAGGCTTGAGAAGGGCTGGTGAGGTAGTACCCTCCTGTAGTAATCTCAGCTATCTGGGAGCCTGAGACAGGAGGATCTCAAATTTGGGGCCAGTCTAGAAATTTGGCAAAATTTTGTCTAAAATTTATGTTAATAATAATAATAACTGGAAAAAAATATACTAATGACTGGGGATATAGCTCAGTACCTCCTGGGTTCAATCCCCAGTAGTAAAAAATAAAAGAAACAAAGGCTCCAAAGAGTGATCCACAGAGTTTTTCTATCCAGACTGTAACAGGTCTTGGCTATTGTGACCTATAGAGTAACCAGGAATTTCTATACTAGTTTTGGAGCAAGAGAAGAAAAATGAGCTAAGAGTAACAATTCTGGCTTCAACTGCTTGACTTTGAATTTGGGGGCCTACTGGGCAGGTGCCACAGACTCTTCTCAACAGCCCAGGTTGTCTTCAAAAGCTCTGACCCCTTGCCTCACCCTCAGCCCTCACCTTACCTGCATGGTCATGAGAAGAGACTACCAGTGGCTGACTCCAGGGCCCATAGCCAGCTGCATTGGAGATGCATACACGCACGATCAGGTCCTTCTGGGGATCCCAGCTTGTCACATTGGCCCTAGTGCCTTCTACTGTCAGCTCATCCTGTAGCCAGGAAAGCCCCACCCCACACTGAGGCTGAGGAGAAGGCCTCAGGCTGGGGTCAGAGTACAGAATAAAATCTAACAAGGAATACAGAAACCTAGGGACCCTAGGAGTCAGGGGCTGGGGAAACACAGCCTTCAGGGAATCATCACAGTCCCAGTTTGGGCAGTGCAGAGGCCTCTCTGGAACACAATTCAGTCTCAGTATGTGAGGGATGTGAGGAAGCTGAGCTGGGGCTAAGCCTTATCTGTTCTTGGCCCAAGTGGTACAGGGATGTGCTTCCTGCTTTACATACTGAGTGACCACAGATATGATCCCAATGGGAAAGAGAACCCAAGGAATGGGGTTAGCCAAGGAGCGGGGACTGATGCATCTCTGGGGCAGTGGGTAGACCAGACCCCCCAGAGACAGCCATTCAGAAGCGCTAAGTTTCTAAGGCCCAAGGCTCTGAAGGTTGATGCCCTGGGATCTTAAGAGAAAGTGAAGGAGTCTGTCTCTCTTACCTGGGTTCCATTGTCTTGAAACATGGAGAGTTTATAGGGTCCCAGGGGGCCTTCCCAAAGGTCCTCAGGGATCACTTCTTCCCACTCCAGGATGAGGCCTGAATCTGTACGGATGGCATGGAGGTTCCTTGGAGCTCTGGTTGGGGCTGTATCCAGAGAGAAAAAGTTAAGATTTCTCCACCATCTCCATCCCATATAGACCACTAAAACCAGCAGCCAAGAGGTGACTGGCTCAGAGAGCACCTCCCCCCAGGGCTCAGGCTCTGGCTGCTCTACCCACTGTGCTGGGGAGGAGCCAAAGCCACAGCTGCACCCCAGCCTGGCAGAGTATTTATCACCATCATGATACCTCAGCTCACACCACTCCCCTCTGAGTCAAGCAGGCTCCTAGAGTGAGAACTTGCAGCAAGTTCCTTAGTCTTTCGCCTGCTCCGCCTTCTTCCTGTAGTGATTTCCCCAAACTTATTCACATGGCTTTTTGCTAGCTTTCAGATCACTCAGATCCCTTCAGGGAGGTTTTCTAGGGCACTCTTCATCACATTATCTTTTCCAGTTTGATTATCTGTTATGCCCATAAGAATTAAGTATGCAGGGCCAGGGAGATGTCTCAGTGGAGTAAGTGCTTCCCTGGCAAGTGCAAGGGCCTGAATTCAATCCCTGATTCCACCAAAAAAAAAAAAAAAAAAAAAAAAAAGAATTAAGTATGCAGTGGCATGCAATAGATAATCAATGTTGGCTGAACAATGTCTGAATGGTCCCCTATGCGAGCGAGATAGCTCAGCAGACTAAGCACCTGCTTAGGCAAGTGTAGGGATTGGGGTTCAAATCCCGGGCACACATGCTATACCAGGCACTGAGCTGGCCAGGCCACGGAGATTCGGTGTGGCAGCACATGCCTGCAATCTCAGTGGTGGGGAGGCTGAAAACAGCAGGATCACTACGAGTCCAAGCTGTGTAGTGAGACCCTGCACCAAATAAATTAGGAAAAAAAGAAGAAAAAAAAAAATGAACTGTAGCTCAGGTAGTTCCTATCAGAACTGGAGCCACACCCCCCAACTCTAGCCCAGCCCAGCCCCTCCGTTCTGAGTGTTACTCACCTAGACCCTTTGTCTGAAAGGGAACCCAGTCAGCATAAGGAGAGGGCCCCAAGGCATTGGCACAGCGCACCCTGAGGCTATAGTTGGTGGCAGGGGTCAAGTCCCGAAGCAGGCAGGTAAAGGGTGGTACAGGGACTGCAACAGCCAGGACCTCCCAGTCTCCTGGGGTCTGTGTCACCTACAGAAGAGCAGAAAACTAATGATGTAGAGGAAAGCTGGCCCCAAATTGAGAGGGCAGACAGGACAGGTACGGTGTGTAGTGCAGTATCCTCTTTGCTCACAGCAATTTCCCTGTCTTCGGTTCTGGCACACTCGAACTACATGCAAACATCGTTGTGCCTGCTTGGTGAGTCTGAATGAATGCTTCCTTTACTTATAACCCCCACCCCAATAATCCAAAAGGCTCTACACCTCCATTCTACAAATGCGGTTCCTTTTGCTTAGAATGAGCTATTCTTCCCAGCATCTCCTATTCATCCTTTAAGACTCACTGCAAAAAAAAAAAAAAGGCTGCGGAGATGGCTCAGTGGAGTAAGCACTTCCCTGACAAGCACAAGGGCCTGAGTTCAATCCCCAGTTCTGCAAAAAAAAA
>PVKA01036344.1:0-21884 GCA_004027165.1 Ctenomys sociabilis
TTGATGCCCAGAGAATCGGGGAGATTCCCACTCAATCAGTGGGCTTTAGGTCAGGGGATCCGGGGAGGTGTTGGGGACAGGGATCCGTGAAGCGCGTGTGGGAAGAAGCCAAAGGCTCTCCCTCAGACTCACCACACTCTCACTGCTCTGGGAAGCCTGGTGAGTCCTGTAAATTCGCTCTCGCTGGGAGAGCTTGGCGAGGGATCCAGGAGGCCGCTGGAGTCAGCCACTGTCTCTGGCCGGTCTCAGGAGCTGGGCGGGGGCGGGCGGGATGGAGCAGGACGGCAGAGTCGGCCGCGCTGTCTCTGGCCGGTCGAATCAATATTAATTATTTTTACATCTATCTTATTCATATGTTAATTTTCAAAGGGATTAAAGTGGAGTAAGAAAATGCAAAAAGGAGGTCATTATTTCTAATGCATTAATTTTTTTCTTTTTTTTTCTTTTTTTTTTTTTTTTTTTTTTTGCAGGAACCAGAGATTGAACTCAGGTCCTTGCACTTGCCAGGAAAGCGCTTATTCCACTGAGCCATCTTCCCGGCCCCTTCTAATACATTCTTGTATTATTGTACATTCAGACTGAGAATTAAGCCTAGAAGCCAATAACATCACACATTTTTCTTCCTGCATATTCCTCAAATAGCAGTGTCTGCCACATAGCTTTACTCTAGTCACATTCTCTCCTTTACTCTCCTGTCTTTTTGCCCCTTCTTCACATGGCATTGATTGTCTTGCCACTTCCTCATATTACTAACCAAGCCCACACCACAGGCCCTTCATACCCGCTGTCCCCAGCTTGAGTTTCTCCCCCTCTCAGGACTCTGACTCACTGGGACCCCGTCACGGAGTCCTTTACTGCCCACCTTCGTCACTGCTCATCAAGCACAGTCGGTCATCAAGCACGGTCCCCCCCGCCAGGTCTCTCTGTGTGGCTGTTGTCAGCCCTTGGTTACCATCCATGCCCATGAGTTGCTCATTTTCCTTCCTCAAGGACTGTGCTCTCCTGGAGTCCCGTGACTATCAGATTTCTCATAACACAATGACCAGTAGCTGAGAACAGGCCTCTCATGTTGCAGATACCTTGGTAACATTTGTTAAATGTATGAAAATAAACTTGAGCTTTGCTACTGTAAAAACATGACAAGCCCTTAATTCATGGGTTATGTTAGTTCATTGGTTCTGTCAGTTCATCTTGCATGACAAAGATCTTTAGAACAAAATTGCATGCGTTTGAAGCATGAGACAATGTTCATTTTGTGGTTTGCTGAAATGTCTTTTCTTACATTCTCAGACTCCTTACATCTAATTAAAGTGATTTCCTAGAAATCCTATCACATAAATAGATCACCTAAAATCTCTCATTATTTTTACTTAAGATGGCAGACTTGTTAAGTTGCAAATGACATCAAATAACTACTATTTGATAATTCAGGAAGATACTTTGAGCTCAGTGTGGTGGTGCATCCCTGCACTCCCCACACTCAGGAGGCTGAGGCAGGAGTACAGCCATGAGTTCGAGGATGTCTTGGACTAAATAATGAGTTCAAGGCCAGCCTGAGGTACATAGCAAGACTGTCTCAAACAAACAAGAAGATAGATACATTGAATATAAAGTTTTTTATTTTATTTTCTAAGTGTAACACTTTAAAGGTATTTATTTATTTATTTAAAATTCTGCATGATTAGGAAAACATACATAGTAAAATCATAAAAACATTTATGATTTACACCATCTTCAGGATGCTACCTTTCTCTGGGATAGTATTTTTTTTATTTTTGTTATAAGATATTTATTTAGATTTAGTATCACTCTCAAGAAATACATACTGGAACAAATTTTCCAAAAATTCATCAAAGTATTTTTATGAGTCATCCTTTGTTTGTATACACTGAAGATATATATGTATATATATATATATATATATGTATATATATATATATATATATATATATATATATACATAACATATAAGTAATATATTGACAAACACTGAGCCTATTTTTCCTGATACAAAGCATTTTAAAGATAATATATCTGATTATATATGCCTAAAATATAATATACTTGGTGATATTTTAGCAATTTCGACACACACAAGTTACAGAATGGACTAGCATGATTTTAAAAGTGCATGTAGCAAATACACATATTAACCACTATTAGTAGAACACAAACTGTATTCAGTGTGCTATTAAAAGTGTAATCTTTTTATCTTGTATTTTGATCTGAGATCTCAGTAACCTAAAAATCCTAAGGACAGCTTGGTTGGCCCTGACATGATTTGTTTACATTCACTTCTACAATTCTGGTTACTGTTGTTGGAATCATTTTTCATTATTGTTAGTATTGCTGAAAGAGTTATTATAGATTTATATAAAATTTTAAAGGTAGGGCAGAATGTTCTTGGGTAACCCTGTGGCAGATCTGTGATAGACCACAAAAGGCCATAGTTCTCATTCTGAAATATACAGTATTACTCTATTGAGCCCCAAAGCGTGAATTAACTGTACACAATTACATGATTTTAGGAATGAGTGAGCATCATGGTTATCCATGAATGCTGGCAAGGCCTCTTGGCAGAGCCTGAATGATGTGCCCTCAGCTATGGAAGGTGGTGGCCTCTGGTGGATGGAGGGGCATCTGGGGATGAGGGAGAGACCATGGCCCTGACGGAGCATGGATTTCTGTTGTCACCAACTTCCAAGTTTGCAGATGTGTGTGACAGTGGTCATGGTAGAAATGTGATTTTTAAAAATCCTCTGGTCCCTTGCAGGCTTCCTCTGTGGTATGATCTTATTGAGCCATAAGACATTTACATGGATAAGTTCACCATTAAAGCCCCACCATGAAGAAATACTCATGGAAGACAAATATATGAAAAAATGTTCAAAATTATTGGTCATTTGAGAAATTCAAATTACAGCAACACCAATTCCATCTTACTCCAGGAAGAATGGCTATCATAAAGAAGTCAACCATTGACAAATGCTGAAGGGGTTGTGGGGGAAAATGAGCCCTTCTCCACTGCAGGTGAGAGTATAGGCTGCTACAACTACTATGGAAATTAGTGTGGAGATTTCTCAAAAAGCTAGGATTGGAGGTCCCTTTCAACCCAGGTGTTCATCTCTTTGTTATTTTTTTCAAATGAACTGAAATTATTATAGCACAGCAATATATGTGCACCCATATTTATAGAAACAGAATTTGTCATTGGAAACAACCCAAATGCCCATCAATTGAGAAATGCATAAAAAGATACAGTATTTTTACACTATGTATTATTTCTCAGATTTCAAAAAAAGAAAATTAGAGGCTTTTATTGGTAAATGGACACAACCAGAGACCATATTGTAAGTGAACTAAGTCACACCAGCATGTGCAAATGTTGTATTGTCATGCTTGTGTAAGAATCTAAGTCAATAAAATCTGAAAGGTATGAAATATACTGTGAAAGACAAAGAATTTGTTCAAAGTGAAGGAAAAATTTGGATGAGGACAAAATACAAGAAGGGGGAAGAAGTATACTCATGTATGTATGGAGGATGGCTTGGATAATTCCTCTGCTGATTTCTGCTGGTCTACACAGGGAGGACGTTGATGCTTAATGTTTTTCTTGTCCTTTTTAATTTCTTATAAATCTTTTGTGGCAAGCTCAGCCCACTCTGGGGGCTGGGCTGGTGCAACATGTTTTTCCAGGGATCAAACTGCGATCCCCACAAGCATGCCTAAGCTTGACTAAGCAGGCTCATTAGGCCACTGAGCTGTCTCACCGGCCCAATTTCTTATAACTTTTTGAAAACCAGTTGGGCATGCATATATCTGGAAATCAGAACAACTAATTTGAAGACATTATACAATACAGCATCCATTGTAGACTCATTATTTTGTTTGGTGAAGTTTGGTGTTTTTCCTATTTTTTTTCTATCATTTTGTATTGTCTTCAAATAGTAATAATAAAAATAATATCACATTTTTCCCATTCTTTTACTGGAAAGCATCTGCATCGTTTCCAAAGTTTATCTATTGCAAACTGTGCTGCTATAAACATGGTTATGCATATATTGCTGTCATATATACCATGAGGTTTGCAATTGCAATTCTTTTCGGCTTCTTATTTTTTTGGTGGAACCAGGGATTGAACTCAGGTCCTTGGGCTTGCCAGGAAAGTGTTTATTCTACTGAGCCATCACCTCAGCCCTGTGTAATTCTTTTCAGGAGATACTCAGAATGGTGAACAACTGGGTCAAAGCAAAACTCTAATCCTAGTTATTCTGAAGAATGTCCACACTGATTTGCACAGTGGTTGTAGCAATTTGCATTCCTGCCAACAGTGAAGAGTTCCTTTTCCCCCATAGCTCTCATGGTATTTGTTATTGCTTGATTTCTTGATAAAATCAAGAATGTAATACATTCTTTCTGAGGTGAGATGGAATCTCAGCATTGTTTTAACTTCCATCTCTCAAATGAGCAGTGATGCTGAACATTTTCATATGTTTATTTGCTATTTGTATTTCTTCATCAGACAAGTGTGCATCATCTCAGATCCCCATTTTTAAAAGATTGGATCTTTGAATTTATTTTTATTTATTTATTTATTTTTGTCTTTTTGAGACAGGGTCTCACTATGCAGTTCAGTCTGGCCTTAAGCTCACTTTGTAGCTCAGGCTGGTCTTGAACTCACAACAATCCTCCTGCCTCAGCCTCCTGAGTGCTGGGATTACAGGCATGCACCACCATGCCCGGCATGGATCTTTGAATTCAGAGTGTCTGATTTTTTTGTTAATCCTTTATATGTTCTAGATAGAAGTCCTTTGTTTGAGGAACAGTCTAAATTTTTTTGCACTCTGTGGGTTGTTTTTTCTCTCTATTGGTCATTTCTTTTGCAGTGCAAAAGCTTTTTCATGAGATCAGATTCCAAATGCTGATTTTTTGGACTATTTTCCTTGCAGTCTGAGTTTTGTGCATAAACTTGCCTACACTGATGTCTTCAAGCTTTCTGCCTACTTTCTCCTCTAGTAGATTTAGTGTTTCTGTTTTAATATTTACATCTTTGATCTGTTTAGGCTTTAGTTCAGTCCTGTGTCTAGTTTTACTCTTCAGCATGTAGACAATCAGTCTTTCTAATACTATGTATTAAAGACATTGCCTTTTTTTAATGGAGATGTTTGTCTCTTTTGTCCAAGATAAGTTGGCTGAGTGTGTTTGTAGTTCTGTCTGCATCTTTTAATGTATTTCATACATCCTCAGGTCTGTTTTTATGTTGGTTTGTTTTGTTTTGTATTGTTTTTCTGACATCATCCTGTTTTTATTACAGTAGTTATGCAGTATAGTTGTTAGTCAGGTATTGTGGTGCCTTCTTCCTTGTTCTGGTTGCCTAAAATTTTTGTATGAAAATAGAATCAAACTTCGCTAAGTACACACCCCCACCCATCAGGAGGAATAGAAACTTCATGTATTACAAGCATGTATTCATAAAATAAAATTTAAATCTAAAAGGAAAAAGAAAAATATTAAAGGGAATTCATGAAGCTGAACAAAACACTAATGAGTAAGCAAAAAGGAGGCTAGAATAAGCTCACTGTTTTTATGAATGGCATGGACAAAATGAAATTTTGTAGTATTGTAAGCTATTTTCAAATACTATGCATATCTTTAGCATATGAATAATGCTAACTGCATTTAGTGTAAGAGATAGAAAGTACAGAAAGGTATCAAATGGAATACCAAGAATTTTAACTGTGAACAATGGAATGCTGGTAGACAGCTTCCTTACCCACATTTTTTCCTGAACTCTAGATTGTTCTCAGTCTTCAAAATAAGTTAAGTGCTACAATTCAAAAACTTATTATATCCCAAAATACTTCTCACAAGATTTGCAGTAAACATAAATTTAAAAAAATTAAATAGATAAACCCATTATTTTAAGCAAGGGGTCAAAACATACATCTACAATGGGAAGAGTGAGAAAAAAAAGAGACACTTTATTTTTTCTGCTCTTTTTTGGAAGAACTGAGGATTGAACTCAGGTCCTTGTGCTTGCCAGGGAAGCACTTATTCCACTAAGCCATCTCCCCAACCCCAAGAAACTTTAATAAAAATAAGCTTCAAAGTGACAGTAGTAATACACTACCTGTAAATAGTTAAAGGAATAGAAGGGAACAAACTGTCAAAATGAAAGACATAGCAAATGAGTATATTAAAAACCATCTATAATCTCTGTCCTGGGAAGGCTAAAAGCAGGAGGCTCACTCTGAGTCTGAACTATGTAGTAAGGCCCTGTACAACAACAACAAATGCGTCTAACTTCGTACTGCTAACCTGAAGCACACTTCTTATTTACAGACAACGCACAGACCGCAAAACAGTCCTTGTCGGTGGAATCCCATCCCCAGCCTCCCCTCCACCACAAAAGAAACTGGAGTGGTCACGAATGCTGCAGAATAGACCGGCATTGTCCTGGCACCAAAACCAAGCAGGGTCCCCAGTGAGGGCCCCGAGGACACCGACCCAAATCTCACTGGTGCAACTTTAGAGCGCTGAAGCCACAGTGCACTAGAGATTGCTTGACAAAGTGAAATGGGATGGTGCAAATCAATAGCAATGATGTAACACAGTAACCAGACAAAAGGAAATAGCCTGTATGGGTGCAGACAGAACGAGAGCAAGAAAGCAAGGAGCTCAAAACTTCAAAAACACAGTATCGGAATGAATGCATTATTTCAGCAAAACTGCAGGGTGAAAAACTTAACTGAAAATATAAAAATATTGCTATAATGCAAAATCAAATTATCTGAACTAAGACTCAAGGAAAACAATTTCTCTTACAATAAATACAGAAAATAACCTTCGTGGCCAAAGAAATAAAGTGTTTGAAGAGAAGAGCTGCAGAGTCAAAAAATTATTTGAGGCCAGTACACTCGAAAATGAATTAACTGATCTCTAGAATATACAGGAACCCCAAAGCACTTAATAACAAAAACAAAGAATGTGATGAAAAATACAAGTGGTAAAAAGAGAGATTTCTTAAAAGAAGATATACAGAAGATCAAAATGAAAAATGTTGAACTTCACTAACTGAGAGGGAAAAGCAAATCAAAGACCTTAGATATCTCCTCACTCAAGGAGGAATGGCTTCATCATGAAGATTTAAGATGAAGAGACATTCCAAGGCCGTGGGGGGAAAAGGCAGCTCTGTACCCTGGGGGTGGTGATGTGATTTACTACAGGCAGCAGGGAAATCTGTAGGTATGTTCCTTACAAAATTAAGAGCAGAACTACACCGTGATCTCACCTTCCCTCTTCTGAGTACAAATGCAAAGGAAATGAAGTCGGGATGCCGTGCTCCTTGACGTGATGAATTGGACACAATCAGTCTGCCCACCCTGAATGGATAAGGCTACATGGGGTGTGTGTGCACCAATAAAACTAGACATCCACACAAACAGGGAAATGTCATCACATGGGACAGTATGGAATCATTCTGTTAACTAAATAAGCCAGGTTAGAAAAACAGCGACAACATAATCTCACTTATTTATGGAGTCTGATGAAGATGATGTCACAGAATGTGTGTGGTGAACAGAGCTGGGCTGAAAGATCAGGGGGAGGCAGGAGGAACTGTGATGGAGGCATTGTGAGGTCAGACAGCTCTTGAGTGCTACCACACAGCAGGATGACGGCAGATAACATTTATGTGCTGTGTTTGCCAAATAGGTAGACCAAAGGGAGAGCTCACTGTAAAACAGTAAGTCGTTGGGGAAGGCTTGTTGATCTCAGCTAAATGCTCCGGAAGGTTTGTACGTAAACACGCATCTCAGATAACTCCACAACATGTAAACTGTTTATGTTGTTACTCACCACCTAACATTGCATTAAATTTTTTTATGAGAACAAATTTTTATTCATTGAATTAAGACAATATAGCTGTATATTTATCCTACCTATTTTGAATATACAGATACAAAGTGGTCCTTCATTTGCATCCCCTTTTTTGTTTAGTTTTGTCACAGAAGGGTATTCCATTATAATTTAAATATTATAGGTGAGTGAATTCAGCAAAATATTCCAATGTAGACCAGTAGTCCATAATAGTAGTGGGTTGTCCATAGTAGTGGGCAATGACAGAAGTTGTTGGCTTGAGCTTTTTGCAGCTCAGCATATTTATGTGGCCTTACTATTTATACATTGTTTTTATACTTTTCTGCTGGATGGTTAAGACCAACATAAAGCAAGACCTATATGATAAGAAATGTAACATTTGTATCTGATGAGATCAGCCAAGTCCACTCAGGATTTATCCTGAAACCCTGTACCGCACTTTGTAGATCCTTTGTCAGTGTCAGCCATGTGGATGAGTCATGGCCATTGCTTGACCAATTTGATCTCTGTAAAAGCCTGAGAGAATGTTTTCTCTCCATGAGACTCTCCTTAGGCATACTCTACATCATCAATTACATTCCTCTGTAGGCCCATAATCTTCTTGATCAGGAAATTTGGGACACAACTGAGTTACATGATGTTACAGTATAGGCTCTCCTATGTCCTGATTCTTCACTGACCTTGAAAGGCTAGGGCCAAAATGTTGGCTGTCCTTGTGGCCCTTCTTTTTCTCTAATTTTTGGTATGCAGACTTAGGTTGTTAACCCTCCAGAAGAGAAGCTTTTTTTACCCTACAACATATGCAGTTGGGTTTAACCTATCTCTGTGAATATCAAGCATCTTAGCCATAAAATGAAACAGGTATTTTCTATCAAGTATCACTATGTTAAACTTTAAGAATATGAAGGAAAAAATTAAAAAATAAAAAATATTTTAAAAATGAGTAAACACCCATTTTTACACAGAAATTCAGCAATCCAACCATATACAGCATTGTGGCATGACAGTCCTGTGACATTTTTTTTCTTGTCTCCTTTTTTCATTTATTACCCTTTTTTTAAAAAAAAGCAAACATTTATTTGAGAGACAGTATGGCAATAATTGGCATATCATGACAAGCAGTATGGATTTAGAGGACCAGAAGCACAGGCATTCCAAGCGTGACCCTACCATTATACAGTGCTATCTTCACGGCAGTTGCTTAATTCACAGGTATCAGCACATATAGTTAGTCAGGGTAATAATTCTATCAATTAACTGCTAGTTTCAAAAACCTGCTGATGTTTTTCAAGATCATTGCCTTACCCATCTTGTGTGTATAAATGTATGGCTTTGCCCCTGTCATGTTTCCTAGCTCTTCTCCTTGCCCTCTCTTTGTTATCTAATCCTCAAGTTCTCACTTTCCTTTTAATTATGTTAACCTTTCTATTGTTCTTTCTTCTTTTGAGTTCTCATACTAGGGAGACTATATGATATTTACACATGTAGATCTGGTTTATTTCACTTATGAGTATATGTTCAAGTGGCATTCACTTAAATATAAATGCTTCAAGTTTACCATCTTTATAGCTGAGTAATACTCCATTGTATAAAAATACCACTTTTTTTAACCATTCCTCATGTGACAGGCATCTTGGCTGTTTCCAAGATTTGGCTATCACAAATTGTGGTGCTATAAACCTAGGTACACATATAACACTAAGATATGATGTTTAATTTTTTAAAAAATGCAACCATCTTGGTCCCTACAGGCAGTTTAATGGCCTCAGAGACTGGGAGGAGGAACAGCAGCTATTCTCAGGGTGAATTCCTCAGAGATCACAGTCTCCTTAACCATCTCCAGAGCTCCAGGTAGAAGCCTCTGGGATTCCAATAGGACTGCAGCTGGCAACAGTTAGAAGGGACATGTCAGTGCCTTTGCTGTTGGACGTCACCAACCCATCTGAGACAGAGCCACTGCCACCTCCTGCCAGAGGCCTTCCGACCCAAGGACTGGCTATGTCCCTGCAGGATGCCAGGGAAACCCCTCGGAGGTGCATTTCATCTGGAGCCTTAAATACTCAGCTCTCAGCGAGGTGAATGAGATACTTGTTATTATTTGGTACCAGACACACTTCTGTGAGAGAATAACCAGGCCACGTTTGTTTTATACATGAGTGGGACATGATCTTCCAGTGCCACAGGAGTAGCCCATGGTGTGATGGATCCTGGTTACATCCATGACCTCCTCTTCATTGTTCCCTCCTTGCCTCAGGGCAGTTGGAAACTGTGGTGACTGCCCGAGACCGAGGGAGCTCTGCACACAGGACATCAGCCCTGCCCAAGGAACACTTTTGTGACATCAAAGCATTCTGTACTGATGCTCTTTCTTCACTTAGCAGGCTGCTAGGCTTCTGCATCCTATAAACATTTTAGTCAGAAATGTAATGTATGTGAAATCAGTGTCCTAAGTATACTTAGGATAAATTATTTAATAGGGCTCTTGAAATAGTTTGTAAATGGTGAACTGAGCTTGAGGTATAAATATCTTTCCTAGAGATTTCAGTGATTTGTGAGACATAGTTGTTCATTTGCAAAAAAAGAATGGACAAAAATGAAGAGAGATGATATTTTGAATGAATACTGGCCTTGTCTTTTTCACTATATGCTTGTGTCTCATTTGGCTTAAGTCCAGGTTAGTGAACTGATTCTTTAATTTGCAAGAGGAACCTAAATGAATTAGTAAACTCAGAACAGCTCATTCTTGGAAGGTGGCTGTAACTCTTTTCAAGCCTTTGATCTATTATTTATAAACTCTCATGGGCTAGCATACATTCCCAGGTCTGCTGTTTATACATGGATGTGAAAGTGTGTAATACACTTGCCATATACATTGTTCACCAAGTGACACACGATGCAGGTGTGTAGAAACCACCATGTGTGGTAAAGTTGATAGAAAACCCTCCTCATGAGAATGCTGGACAAATGTAGCATGAAAGAGGCTCACAAAGAGGGATGAAGGAAAAGATCATTTGGGGCTAATATCCTATGAAAGATTGCAAAATAAATATAGAAATTGTAAAAACTGTTACCACATACAAAAAAGTGTTACCACATCAAAGAAGACACAAATAAAATGTTTAAGTCCTATCACTGCGTGAATTTGCTGTACAATACCAGTAATGAAGGAAGCAGTGAGTGGCAGAACATAGATTTTTTTCACAACCTCAAATACGAATTCCAAGAGAGCAGCTTTGAAAGAAGCCTGGAGCTGCAGCAGCTGCAGACACAAGCATAGAGTAGGGCGAGACTGGCGCACCCACGGGCAAGGAGAATCGCAGAGGTCTCTCGGGAGAAGGGGAAGGAGAAATGGAGGAAACTTCACGACTTCAAGGTCACCTGAGACCCAGACCATGTGTGTCACTGTCCTCCTGGGTCAAAGTGCTTCAAAACCATAATTCATCCTAATAATGACACAGGAGCTGGCACTGAGTAGGGTGAGCGTGACACCACCAGCTTACTTTTCTGGTTTTGATTTGTTCTCATGTTAATGCCTAAAGTTGTTGTCATTGCTGTACTTGATTTGCAGATGACAATATCACCATCTCCATAGATCATGGAGGACGACGATTGCTAGGTGTAGCTGCGCAGGCTGACCTGTGTCCCCTGGGAGACCTTGTGCCCTCTGGGCTGCTATTCCTGCTGCTCAGAGTTTCATACGCCAGTAAGCATGCTGCACCCCATTATCGCACCACCCCCCTGAGCATGTAGATGAGCTGGGACTGCGGGAGTCAGACTCACCCTCAACCTGACCCAGAGCCGGTGCCGCCCACCTCACCATGATCAGCCAGCGCAGACCTGCTGGTGGCAACAAGCATGGGACCACTTACCAGCTTGGTTCCCAATTTGACAAATCTTTGCTACCTTTGATGTTGATATTGATAATGATCATTTCATGTTAGGGGTAGTTTTAGCTCCAGATAAATTATTGCATAATGTGTAAATCTATCACTATGATACCAGAACGCTGAGTTTGAAAGAAAAGAGAAAGGGAGTAATTATAAATTCAGGGTAACTTGAACTCATTTAGAACCTTTCACACAGCAGCCACTCCACACAGGTTGCAGTGTAGCACTGGAACACAGTAGAGATGGCCACTTAACAGCTGTGCTAATCTGAAGAAATCACCCAAGCGCTCATGACCTATAATCTACATAGGTATAACAAATCTTGACAGTATTATTGTCAAGAGACAGATAATGCACACCCAGCACATCCGTGGTAGTATTTGATAGGTTAGGGACCAGGAAGTGGCAGGTTTTACTGTGTTCAGCAGCACAATATTGGCTGATAGACACATTCAAGCTGTTATTTTCAAGTTAATGAATCTCACCTCATAAGTTTGCAATCTTTTTTAATTACATAGAGAATTTCCTAAACTTCAGAAGATTTGAAAGCATGTACCTGCATATAATCGATAGAATTAGCTTGGTTTCAAAAAGTACTTTTTCAGTTTCTTCATGATTCTCTTTTTGGCAGAGCATGTAGAGTTTGCAGACAGCACTGATGGACAACAGGACAGAGGTGACAGCCTTCCTCCTGCTGGGCCTGACCGACGACCCCCAGCTGCGCCTGCCCCTCTTCCTCACCTTCCTCCTCATCTACGCCATCACCGTGCTTGGGAACCTGGGCATGGTCCTGCTGATCCTGCTCGACCCGCGCCTTCACAGCCCCATGTACTTCTTCCTCGGGAACCTGGCGCTGGTGGACTTCTGCTCCTCCTCGGTTGTCACTCCCATGATCATGGCTGGGCTGCTTACAGGAAACAAGGTCATTTCCTACAATGCCTGTGCTGCTCAGATGTTCCTGTTTGCAAGCCTTGTGGGAGTGGAAAGTTATCTGTTGGCTGCCATGGCCTATGACCGCTATGTGGCAGTGTGAAGACCCCTGCACTATACCACCGCAGTGACCACCACTGTGTGTGTTGGCCTCATCCTGGGCTGCTATGCCTGTGCCTTCCTAAATGCCTGCATCCATGTCGGGAACATATTCAGCCTCTCCTTTTGTGGCTCCAATGTGGTCCACCACTTTTTCTGCGATGGTCCACCAGTCATGGCTCTGTCCTGCTCTGATAAACACATTATGGAGCTGGTCCTTGTTTATGTCGTGAGCTTCCATATCCTTTTCGCCATCTTGGTTATTTCAATGTCCTACACATCTTCATTTCAGCACCATCCTGAGGATGCACTCTGCTACCAGGCATCGCAAGGCCCTGTCCACCTGCGCCTCCTACTTCACGGCCATCTCCATCTTCTATGGACCACGATGTTCATGTACCTGCAGCCGACATCCAGCCACTCCATGGACACTGATAAAATCGCCTCTGTGTTCTACACCATAGTCATTCCCATGCTGAACCCCGTGGTCTACAGCCTGCAGAATAAGGAGGTCAAGAGCGCCTCCTTAAAAGTCAAGAGTGCTTTCTTTTGTTGAGATTTGGATTTTAAGTTTGTGAGGTTTCTAGGAAATAAACCATTTCTATGTTTATTTCTTTCATATTTTCTGCAAGTGCTGTGTTATATTCTGAGGCCCATGTTTAAATTAAATTATTAAAATAATACTCTCACTTGTGAAAAATTCTTTGAACATGAAAGTGTCCAGAAATAAATACAGAATGGGAAAGCCTAAAATATCCCTACATCTGTTGCATAAACTATACTTAAGGATATTGGGGCATGCATCGCATCACAGCGATGTTCTGTTTCAAATCTCCTATCAGAGCAAATATATGTACAACAGGTTCAAAACTGCCCCTAAATAGAAGAAATGTACAGAGGAAGTTCATGATGACAAATGAAAATGTGTGCGGTCTGTTGCACCAGATTTCAATGTAATATGCTACTTGTGGCAGTTAATTTTATATTTATTTGGGTGAATTATAGAATTACTCAGGTAGCAAGGGATTTTTTAAAATTTTTTGGTCTCTGTCTCTGTCTCTGTCTGTCTGTCTGTCTGTCTGTCTGTCTGCCTGCCTGCCTGCCTGTCTGTCTGTCTGTTGGTCTGTCTCTCTCTCTCTCCCTCTCTCTCTCCCCCCCCCTTTACAACACCTAATTCGTTGATGTTGTTGCACACCAGCTGATAATCTGTGCTTCTGGTCTCCACACTCATCCCAGGCCCAGCTCCCTCCTCTGTTGCAGGCTTTTGTCTCAGACTCAGGAAGCTCCCTGGTAGCCCTGTGCTCAGCACTGTTGACAAAGCATCACAAGACTTTCCAGCACGTCTTCCTATATCACAGTACCCTTTAAAACATCTGCTTATGGGGCTGGGAAGATGACTCTGTAGAGTAAGTGCTTCCCTGGCAAGTGCAAGGGCCTGAGTTCAATCCCGTTTCAAAAAAAAAAAAAATCTGCTTGTGTGTCCCTTTTGTTCATTTCAAGTCCACCTGAGATCACTGAATGAAACACTATGGCTTAAAAACTATAATTTAGTATTTGATTTTTTGTAATAGATTGTAATTTGGGCTCTGATTTCTTTCATTTCTTTGATTATATTCTTACAGTCCTAATTTCAGAAAACATGTTATATATCAAGAAATGAAAAAGGTAGTCTGCCTAATTTAATGAACCATGTATAAACGCAGCATCTCATGTGAATTAATATTTATTTTTCAGGCCATCATTCTTTACATTGAACATGATCAAATTTTAAAAGGACAAAGTAGAAAAAGTAAATGCAAAAAATATGGCCATCTTTTTATATATTTATATGTCAGTGCACATTCAGATTAAGAAGAAAGCCTAAAAGCTAATCACACTGCACATTTTTCTTTCTGGGCGTGCCTCAAAGCACAGTGCCTGCTGTACAGCTCTCCTCTATTTCAGTCACATTCTCTTCTGCACTCTCCTGCCTTTTTACCCTATATAATGGCATTGACCTTCCTGCCATTTCCTCACATCACCAACCAAGCCCACACCACATGTCCTTTGTACCTGCTGTCCCCGTATAGGTTTCTCCCCATCTCAGGGCTCTGACTCACTGGGACCCCATCATGGAGTCCTACCCTGTTCATCTTCAACACTGCTCAGTCTCCAGTCATCTAGCACAGTCCCCTCCTCATAGGTCTCTCTCTGTGGTTGTTGTCAGCCCCTCACTACCGTCCATGCCCACAAGTTGCTCATCCACCTTTCCCAAGGGCTGTGTGCTCCTGGAGTCCCGTGACCATCAGATTTCTCATGACACGATGTCCAGTAGCTGATAACAGGTCTCTCTCACTGCAGATTTCTTGGGAGCACTTGTTAAGTGTAAGAAAATAAACTTGAGCTTTGCTATTGTGAAAATATGGTGAGCCTTTGAGTCACTGGCTATGTTGGTTGACCTTGAATAATAAAATATCCTTTACCATGATGATGAAAGTAGCTGCGGACATCTCTGCTGCACTACACGCTCAGTAAACGTATGAAATATAACTGAGCACTGATTTTAAATGTGCCAAATAGTTGATCCCTTGACTCATTGGTGGTGACAGTTAATTGTGAACAACAGAAACCTTCTAGATCAACGTTCAGCATATTTGAAGAGACCTTGTCCATTTTGCATTTTGTTCAAACATTTTTTCTCACATGCTCATATGCCTCACTTTTACACATCAATGGAAATCTCATCGTCACATACATCATCGCAAAACCTTTTCTTTTCTTTTTTTTTTTTTACTTAAAACGCCGACTTATTGCATGGTAAATGACATCAAATCAGTACTATTTGCTAATTCACTAAGATGCATAAATATGAAAAATATGTCTCCACATCTAGTTATATTTGAGCAATTTGCACATATGATAAAAATAACTGAACTCATATTTAATGTCCAGGTAGAAACTAAATTTTAGGATTATTTTGTATGTATGAAAATTTTCCTTACAATGCAGAATGTTCCCATGAACTCCCGGGGTAAATCCTTAAAGGACCACAAAGAGCCAAAGTCCTAATTGTGAAGTATTTTGACATTTCTCACTCTATGTGGTCCAAGACGCTATGCAGATGTCAGAGACAGCAGGATTTTCGGAATGAGAGGCCATCAGCCTTACTGTGCATGCTCACATTGAGCCCCATGTGATCATGTGAAACATAGTCAGACATGTTCAGGTAGATAACAGGGAGCTGGCAAAGCAACTGAGTAGTCAGTGATGTAACCACAGCTATGGAAACTGGCAGCCTCTGGTGGATGGGAGAGGCAGAAATGGAGACCTCTGGAGATGAGGGAGGGACCCTGACAGAACAAGGGTTTCAGCTTCCGGAGATGATTACACACTTTCGGTTCATACAATCGTGAAGAATTACTGTGAGCTGATGCGACCTGCAAGTGAGCAGAACTTATGACAGCAGCCATAGTTGGAACATGATTAAACAAACAAACCTTGCTGGTTTCTTCCAGACTACAATCTTATGTGACAATGGGATATTTGTTTGGGTAAATTTACCAGGGATGACATCTGAGTTAGGCTTTCATTCTCTGGAAGTTATTTTGTTTCATTGACTGTCTGTTTGTTTTTAATTTCCTTCATCTACACGTGCTCTGGGTTTACCTTTCATGGTCCTTCTGACTATAGGATAAGCCAGATGGCAGAGGTAGCTTATCCCATAATCAAATGGATAAGTCTTGGTGAATAACATGGACTAGAACACAATTTTTTTAACAGAAATTGCCATAAGTATTTGAATCCGTACAGCACACTGAGGCAGGAGAAAATGGCACTCATGCAGGAGGGCTTCCATAAACAGAATGACACAAATGCATGCATCAGGTTGAAATAAAGATGTACTATTCCTATTTTCTTTGGTGCTTTTAGTCATGAATGGATGTTGGGTTTTGTTAAATGCTTTTCCTGCATCTATTCAGATGATTATATATTTTTTCAACCTGTTTCTGTTTATAAGGTGCATCCCTGGAATGAGTCCTACATGGTAATGATGCACATTTTTTGATGATGGCTGCATTTTTTGTCAGGATCTGGCAGGATTGTTGTGTCCTCATTAAAGAGATGAGGCTGTAGTTCTTTTTTTGCTTGATCCTTCTTTGATCTTCAAATCGGCAGTGCTTTCTTCTAAGAATGGCTCTGAGAGGAATACTTTCATTTTTATTTTATTAAAGAGTTTCAGGGATTGAAGCGATAGCTCAGGGATCTAAGCACATGTCTGGAAGTGCAAAGGCCTGAGTTCAATCCCAGCTACTGCATACCACGCTGTTCCCAAACCAGGTATGGCAGTGCGTGTCTGCAATCCCAGCATTTGGGAGGCTGAGACACGGGGATCACTACGAGTATGAATTGCATAATGAGGCCCTGTACCCAATAAATATATAAAAGCAAAATTTTTTGAAGTTTTAGGAGTATTGGGTGCTAATTTCTCTGAAATTCTTTTATATTGAGACGGTGAATCCACCAAGATATGAGGTTTTCTTAGGTAGTTGGTTGCTCTTTTTTCTTTTTGCTTTTTAATTTCATTGACTAATTCTTGATTAATCAGGAATTGTACATATTCTTAGTTCAGATTAGGTAGTTCATATGTGTTTAGGAGTTTCACACTTTTTTTTTTTTTTTTTTTTGGCGGAACCGGGAATCACAATCAGGCCCTTGCGCTTGCCAGGGCATCGCTTATTCCACTGAGCCATCTCCTCAACCCCAAGGAGTTTCATACATTATGTAGTTACCTTGACTGGTTTCTCTTGTGTTTTTAAAATGAATTTTCAATTTAATTTTTATTTAAAACTGAAACTTTTTTTTTTTTGTGGTAACTGGGATTGAACTCAGGATCATGTGCTTGCCAGGCAAACACTTATTCCACTGATCTATATCCCTGGCCCCCCATAAACATAATACTGTCATATGCTTATGGGATATTATTTGGTACTTCTGTGGTTAAAAAACTCTCTGGAGTCTAACAGCTTTAGGCTGCAGGAATTCTAAAAAATTATTTCTTCCAGAAAATATCTACTTAGACTGACTCTCAAATGCTATTTATTGTATTTCAGAAGATCTAGAGCTGATATCCTTTGGAAGGACAGGTTTAGTGAACACAGATTTATTTTAAAGGTTTGGTTTTATCTTCTTCTTTATTTTAATGACTTTTTAAACTAAGTTATCTGACTGCTTCTGGATTTTATGGCTTCTAAAGAGAAACTTGCCTTTAATCTGAGTAGAATTCTGACGGTATGGACAGAAAATTGCTTGTCTCTTGCTGGTTTTCTGGTCTTCTTTTTGATAGTGAATGATTTGAATGTAAAGTGAGTGTGAGTATCTTCAAATTTATCTTTGGGATTTGCAAGCTTTATGGAAGCTGAGTTTCATGCCCTTTATCCAATTTGATGCGATCGACTTATTATTGAATTGTTATATCTTTCCTTGGAAAACTCACTTCTGATATTCCAATTATGTGTTTGAGGGTTCACTTGGCAGTGAGCAAGGACACCCTGAGGCCATGAAGTTTTACCTTATATTATCATTTTTTAACTTCTCTGCTCCTCATAGAGGATTACAGCAACTACTGTGTCACTCAAACTCACTAACTCATTCTTCTTGCTTCCAAATCATTGCTAAAACCTCTTAATGAATTTTGCATTTCACTTTGTGTTGTTTAGCTGTATACTTCCTATTCAGTTCCATTTCAAAAGATTTGTGTCCTTATTAACAGGAGCTATTTGTGGAAAAACTCATTTTCCATGACCTTGTAGTTGTTTGTCAAATGTGTGCTTGAGGTCCTTGCACATAGGTACAGCCGCTGACTTGACCACTAGTACCTTTGTCAAGGTCTAGGCCTCCTCTGCGGAGTAGCTGTCAGTTTCTCCTCCCCTTTTGTTTCTGAATGAGCTGAACTATTTGTTCTTTGCATGGGTCTTATAGCTCTGATGAAATTGGTCCATTTTTAACCTTATAGAATGGTATCTCTTCAGGTGAAACTTCTCACCCTATCCACGCTTATCATTGTATTGTTATTTAATGAATTTTGTTGTTGAACTTCCTACATAGCTTTAGAAGAACATTTGCTTTGCCATCTGTGCTGTGATACTTGGGTTCCTTTGCTTGGTATCAACTTTCTGCATTAGAAATGCTTGTATAAAATGCATATTAAGGCACATATAGTTCTTCATTTAGACTTACATTGTGCTCTGTTAATCTTTCAAAATTTCTCGGGGATCCCATAGAATTTATTCTAATAATTTCCACTTGTGTTTTCAGTTTTCTGTTTTTCTGCAGAACGATAGACCCTTACAATGCCTTCATATCACGATTTTTATGTCTCTGTATTGTAAGGTATGAGAGTGATACTCATAGCCTCCACCCACTGAAACCCGCATCTCACTGTGTTATGTGAATCAGAGTTGCGCTCCATGTTGTATGAGATGCTTACAGTGTCACATATCAGGATCTGATGTCTGCTCAGGGAAATGTCATTTATTCTCTAATTGGTTTGTTTGTGATTTAAAGGGCTATGGGTACATGGAAGCTCCTCCCTACACAGTCACTGAAGACACCTGCTGATGAGGCATTGCCCTGTACAGCAGCACTGTCTGGAACAAGTCACCACACAGTCAGCAAGCAGGGCAGAGGACCACAGGGGATCTGTGTGGGTACAAACAGCACAATAATCCTTCCTATGGGTTGTTGCCTAGAATTATTCCACATTTTTCCTGAGTAAACTGGGAGACAATGAGTAGTTCATACCCTTATTTTTGAGACCCATGTGCTAAAAATTTTGTAAAAAATTTATATTCAGTAAATATACAATAATTAATTAATATTTGACCTGTAGAACCAACAATATATATATTTAGAATTATTCTATAACTTGTATATATGTCATAAAAAATCTTCATAAAAATTCTCTGTAGATGACTAAATAACACTATCTCTTACAGAAGGGAAAGTGAAGTTTGAAAAGGGTACATCTCATGTCTGAATTTGAGGTGAGGCAACCCAGATACACAGAACAAATGTTTTTTTGTTTTTTGGTGGAACTGGGGATTGAACTCAGGCCCTCGTGCTTGCCAGAGAGATGCTTATTCCACTGAGCCATCTCCCTGGCACTGAATAAATGTTTAACCAGGAATCTTCCTCTATAAGAAAGGAGCCATGGGAATTAGAATATCCATGCACCAGTGTCTACAGACAGACTCTAAAACTGCCATGGAATCAGGCAAAAACTAGTCCTTGATGGAAGGCGCAACTCTGGTCTCCAGAAAAGCCAGCTCCATTGGTGTAATTCCTAGTGCTCCTGACGGAGAATTGGGGAGATGGCTCAGTGGAATAAGCACTTTTCTGGCAAGCACAAGGGTCTGAGTTCAATACCCGGTCCGGTCCTCAAAAAAAAGCAACAACAACAAAAAAAAAACCCTAGTGCTCCTGAGGCTCTGCCCCTCCTGTCATTGTGATGTTAAGGAGCAACAAATTTAGTGTCTACATGTCCACGGGACTGCTTTCACCACCACTACCTTTACTCAGAGTTTATCGCATAAAGCAAGACCCTGCTCACTGGGAGTAGGTTAAAATCATGAGCTCACAACTTCGAAATGAACTTGGCCACTGGCTGCTAAAGACATGTAACGTGTAATAGGCCGATGTGACTCAGCTCACAAGGCTGGCCTATGAGCAGAGGGGCTGAAATGGCCACAGTCCTAGAGCACACATGATCCATAGCTCTTGGTTATCTGCTTGAGCCAGTGAGCCCTGGAGCTATTAGCAGCAGTCTTGGACATAAGCTCATTTCAACAATAAGGTGTGCTAGTGTCAATCATTCTTTTATTATTATTATTGCTACTGTTACTTAAAGAGAATTTAAAAACCAATAAAAATAATACAGAATTTCAGAACAAGATGATAGGAAATCAACAATGGTCATTGTACTGCACACTGTTATCTTCCAGTGGTTATCAGTAGTTATCAGACATGGGCATTGAAAATTGATCAAGTAATGTAAACACTAACTGTTCCTTTGAATGAACTAATAGAAATTCGCAGTGCAATTATCTTAGCTATCTTGTGTATGGTGTGGATCTTTCTTATCCACATTTGTCTGAAGCCCTGATCTTTCACAATAATCTCAAGTGCTACCATTTCACAAAACTAAAATATAGTTTTCATAAGCTTTGTAGTACATGAAAAACAAAAATCCATAATAGACAAACCAAATATAATAGCCAAAGAACCAAAGCACCCAAGTTACTACCAATCATAAATCATTTAACCAAAGTGAGAAATAAAGGAACTATAATAAAATGAGAAAATAAGCTAAAAAAATATTTGTAGTAGTGGACAAGTTGATAATTAACTTGATAAGTTGAAGAAACTCTTGGAATAAAATACAGAATTAATGTATGAAGTTTTAAAGCTATCTAACTGCATACTGATATTCTGAAACTCACTTCAAACCTAAGGACCACACACACAATGAAAGACAGGCCTTGCAAACAGAATCCAAAGCACCTAGAGTAGCCATGACACCAAAACAATACAAAGATACACAAATAAGAAACAAGTGTTTCATACACTTGAGGACACAAATGCAAAATTTCTCAGGAAAATTTTAAGACTTTTCAGTGAGTGTAGAACGTCAGGCCCGTCGTGCCTGAGATACATTTCCCAGGGATTAAGCTGCCCGTCACCTCCCGTGGCCGGGTGACAGCTCCAGGCACACTGTGCCAGAGAAACACTTCCAGGTGATTACTGGTCCCACCCCACAGCCCCAGACCCAGTGCACGTCGGCCTGGAGTGAGAACTCCTAGCCTGCCACACCGGAGGGACATTTCTCAGCAATCCACAGTCCCACGCTATGGACTGAAACCCAGCACAGCCTGGCCTATGAGTGAGGGCTCCAGGCCCACTGCACCAGAGGGACCTTTCCCAGCCTTCTTGGGTTACAGCCTGTAGACCCGGACCCAGCACAAGCTGGCCGGCTCAGTACAGCCTACTCAGTGAATAAGATCATCCACTATCCTTTTGTGAGCCCAGAAAACCCACCAAAGCCCAGGCCCACCC
>PVKA01036345.1:0-21883 GCA_004027165.1 Ctenomys sociabilis
CTGGGCTGCATTGCTAGCCAGATGCTCGGCTGCTGGGCTGCATTGCTAGCCAGATGCTCGGCTGCTGGGCTGCATTGCTAGCCAGATGCTCGGCTGCTGGGCTGCATTGCTAGCCAGATGCTCGGCTGCTGGGCTGCATTGCTAGCCAGATGTTCGGCTGCTGGGCTGCATTGCTAGCCAGATGCTCGGCTGCTGGGCTGCACTCCACCCAGCAGTGAGGAGCCCCACCTCTGGGGCCCAGAGAGCAGTTCTGCATACACCAGGCACGACCCAACCCATGAGTCAGATGTCAGGTTGAGCTCTGTCACCGGGGATGCTGGGACACGGCTCCTGTGCATGGAGCTCAGATGCCAGAAGCAGACGTCAGAGAGAAACTGGGCCAGGATGGGGGCGTCAGGCCCCATCCTTTGGCATCCCTTGCACAGACCTCAGTGCTCCCACACCAGCTTGCCCTCAGTGTTCCCAGTGGATGGGGAGCACAGGCCGTCTCTCATTTCATGGCCTCTGACCTGGCTGGGCCAGTCTCTTGTGAAGCTAGAATCAGGATGGGCTGTCTTATGAGCACTGAACCCACGGACATGCAAACCCAGGGCCTTGGAGAAGGGCCCGAGGTTTCCGCTTCCATTAGGTACTAGAAAAGCAAAGAAAGCCACTTGGCACACAGGAAAGACCCTGGCAAAGGAGATAGGGAGACAGAAGCAGAGACTAGGGAGGAGGAAATGGCAAGCAGCCCATCCCAGCAGCCTCAGGCTCAGGCCCCAGGCTGTCCCCAGGGCCCTGGTAGCCTTTTCCACCCTCTTTTCCAAGAAGTCTCCTCAAGGCCTTTTCTGCTAAAACCAAGTCCAGAAGCACTTTGGCCTGACAGCTGTGCTTTCCCACCCTTCAAGGGTTTGCAGTAACTGGCTAGCCAGGCCCCAGCCTATACCCGGGGGACTGGCACTCACTGTCTGGTCTAGGTGCTGCCCCCTCGGCCTTCCCACCCTTTGGCTGGATCCAAAACCTTCTCCTTTCTCCTTCTTCTCCCCCTTGTCGCTGGCATCCCTCCTACTCATGCCTTTGGACAGAGTTTTGAGGACAGTTTCAGGTTTCTGCCCTTACCCTGAACCACAGGTCCACTGGGGTCCCCTCAGCACCCACCCCTCAGACTCTCCCTGGCCCCCAGACTCTGTCTGACAAGTCCCTGTTGCTAAGAGGGACGCCTGTGGGCACAGGATCCCCCAACGCCCTCCCATGTCTATAGTGACAAGATTGACTTCTGCCTCCTTCTTTCCAGGTACATGGACTGCAGGATCACCCACTGCCTATTCTACCTGACAGATCCCCACAAGCTGTGCCACATGAGGATCCCTAGCAGGGACCCCAGCTGCCCACCAGCCACAGAGGATCAAAGACATCACCCAGATCAGTAAAGAGTCCTTTATTTCCTCGTAAGTAGAACTTGTCCATGTTGCCACCTGCTCACCCCAACAGCGACAGGGGAGCCAGGAAAGAGTGGGCACCTGTCATCCAGATGACAAGGCCTGCTGGAAGAAGGCCCAGGAAACAGTCAGAGGAAATGCCCGGGAGTCTTGGCCAGAAGGCACCAGGAACCAGGCCACAGGGGGATTCCCCAGGTTGGACAGACTGGAATGGCAGCCAGGCCCCCACACCCTGTGACCTCCTTGGGGCAGGCGGGCCACAGGGCTGGATGAGGAAGTGTCCATCAAAGGTGGAGCAGTGAGTAAGTGCACCATGGGGTGTTGCTGTGGCCAGCCTGAGGCCCTGTGACCCAGGTCCCCCCGGGCCCTGGACAGCCTGGCTCTGTGCCAATCACCAGCTGCTGAGGATGTGGGGTCAGACCCACCTCCTGGGAGAGGAGAGTCCAGAAAAGAGAATGCTCCTCTTGCCAGCTAGGCAGGCCATGCCACACCTCCAGAGGGTCCTGAGTCTCAAATGCAGTGGCTGAGAAGTTTCCTGGGACCTGGCCTGGGTCCTGGGCTGCTGGGTGTGTGTGCCCCATGTGTGGTGGGTATGAGGGCTCCAGTGAGCCTGGGGTGGCAGTCCTGGCACTAGGAGCTCTGGTCCTGGCTTCACCCACTCCAGGTATCTGCACACGTACACACCCTGCTCCTGGATCCCGCTCCTGTTCTCTGCAGCAGGCAGACAGGTGGGCCTGCAGGGAACTTAACATAACATGCCCCATTTCGCATGTGAAGGTCCCAGAACATAGCTGGCTTTCAGCAACAGCTGGGGATGGACTGTTGTGTGTGTGCATATGCAAATGGACCTGAATACATGCACACCTGATGTTCAGATACAGGCACAGGTGTGTGTTACTGATGCCACAGTGAGCATGCTGCTGGGTGTGTGCCCGAGAGGACTGTGCACACAGGCTGCCATGTGCTGCGTCCCGGGCTGGGAAGCAGCGATGGGGAAGAGATGCCAGGCTCTGTGCCCTCACTGCCAGCCACCACAGCGCTCGGGCAGGCTGCGCAGAATGGCCTCCAGGTTCTGCTTGTCGGCGCGGATCTCGGCGAGGTTGCTGTCAAAGCCCTGGATCTGCAGCTTCTGCTGCTCAGACTCCTGCTCCAGCTGCCTCAGTTTCCCCTGCAGGGCCCCCTGTGAACCCAGCTGCAGCTGCAAGCCTTCCAGGGCCCGTTGAGTCTCGCTCAGGGCATGGGCAGGGGCACCGTGGGTGTCCAAGGACCCTGTAGAAGACACAGGCAGCCTCAGCAGAAGCTGGGTACCCTGTTGCCCTCAGGAACCTGCTCAGTCCCCACCCTGAGCCGTGCCTGGCTCCAGCTTCTAGGACTCTGAATGCCAGGGAAATGGGGGACCAGGAGGCGCACGGCCTAGGACCCCGTCACATCACTGCAGACTTGGGAGCTGTGTGCCTGCGTGACTAACTGTTTCTGGTGGGGATTTTGCTGCTGTTATTGCTTAAACAAGGCCTTGGACAGTCTTCTCTGAGTTCGTTTCCTCAGCTCCTGGGGCAGAGATAGGCGGGGACTCCTGCCAGCTCAAATACACTGTATCACTGCACCCCAAATGCACACGTGTGGGATCTGTGAGTTCACAGTCCTGGCTTCACGCAAGGCTAGGGAGCACACGGATCAGGGAGGGCCACTCACTCCTGGAGCAGCAGACAAGTGGGTGAGCCACACGCTCACACTGCCACTTGTCAGGGGAGATACTGCTGTGGGCTGCCTCCCCACCTGGTCCTTGTTACTTTGATTGCCATTTTGTCACTAAGTATGACCTCTGACAGAAAGAGGGAACCCACAGGGAAGTCAGTCCTGTCAGATGCCCCTGGACCCTAGAGTTCCCATGAATTTCCCAGGCAGTCAGGTTGGGTCCAAGGCTCAGGAGAGGCCGAGGAGACCATAGTGCTGCTGACTTGGGCTGGGAGGGCGAGCAGCCCAGCCTCTGAGGAGGTGTGGTTGGACTCCAGCCACCGCTGTACCCGCCCAGGTGGCCTGGGGCCTGCTGTCAAGACCCAGGGAATGAATGAAGGAGAAAAGGAATGAGTGAATGAACAAAGGAACGAAAGCATCAGCAGCCCGGTAGAGCATTTGAAGCAGGCCAGGGACCAGGTGAGAGTCACACGTGATCCACAGCTGCCCCACTACCTGGCTGCAGGACGCTGGTCACACCATCTAAACATTCTGTGCCTCAGTTTCCTCGTTTGCAAAATGGCAAAAGGATAACTGGCTGTGCTTTCACTTATTCACAGGATGATTGAAACAGGTGCTGTGGCACAGGTTAGCTGAGCAGACCCTGTGCCAAGAGAAGTGAGCCAACCAGGAAGAGAAGCCTGGGCTGGGCAGTGAAAGCCACACGAAGGACAGTGGAGGGTGAGGGGGTGGGGGACAGGAGCGAGAGCTCAGTGCTCTTTATTTATTTTTTTGTTTTGTTTTTCTCTGTATTTATTACAGGGTCCACAGGTTCTCACTATGGTGTAGATCGGACTCCTAGTGTTCTCCTGTTTGCAGTCTCCCACGTGCTGGGATTACAGGTGCGCACCACCGCGCCCAGTCTCAATCAAAGCCTCAGCGTACCCTGGGGCTGGGGCTGGCACAGCGGGCCTGGCATTGAACCCTGGCCACTGTGCTCTGCCTAAGCAGGTGATTTAGTCCTCTGAGCTATCAGGCTAGCCCTGTTTTTGTTTTTGGAGACAGGGTCTCACGACACGGTTCAGGCTTGTGCTGAACTCACCACATAGTACAGGCTTGACTCTCAGTGATCTGCCTGCCTCAGCCTACTCAGTGCTGGGATGACAGGTGCACCACCACATCCAAAAGGGTTTGATGAGGGCAGAGTTGAGGAAGATGAGAGAGTTCTGGAGATGGATGTGCTGAGGGTGGCACATGAATGACTGTGCCACTGCTACAGTTGGGGTCCGAATGCCCCTGAAGGGCTGCTGACAGAAGGCTTGGCCCAGGCCTAAGGTGCGCTGGGAGAAGCTGTCAGGAGTGAGGCCTGGCAGAAGGAAGATGGCACCCCGTGGCTGCCCTTAAGGGGACAGGAGGATCCAGGCCCTTCCTGGCTTTGGGCATCCCCACTACCAACAGATGCCCAGGCCTGTGTCACACATTGGTCCCCGGGGACAGAATCAGGCCCTAGTGCATAATGGGCATGTGCTCTGCCACTGAGCTCCAGCCCAACTCCTGCCTCCTTTTGCCCTGATCATCGGAGGTATTTTGTCATTGTAACAGAAAGCTGCCGAACACTGTTTCCAAACTGTACACTTAAGAACGGTTAGGACAGTTACCACAATTTTACATAATGGTTCAGGAATCATAGTACATGCCAAGAACCCTAGCATTCTGGGAGGCTGAGGCAGGACAATCACAAGTTCCAGAGAGAACTTAGTAAGACTCTGTCTCAAAATTTAAAAAAGGGGGGGTGCTGGGGAGATAGCTCAGTGGTCTAAACGCCTGCCTGGTAAGTGCAAGGACTGGGCTCAATCCCCAGTACCACACAGCAGGCCACCAGTGGACCAGACATGGTGGCACACGCCTGTAATCCCAGACTGGGAAGGCTGAGACAAGAGGATCACTATAAGTTTGAGCTGCCTAGTGAGACCCTGTACCAAATAAATAAACACATAAATAAATAAAAGATTTTTTTTTAAAAATTAAAAAAAAAGAATGCTAGCTCAGTGTATTGAAGTGTCTGCTTAGGTAGAACGTAGCAGCCAGGGTTCAATCCCAGGCATGCTATGCCAGCCCAGCCCCTGGAGCCCATTGAGACAGGGATGGAGACTGGGCATGATGGTGCACACCTGTAATCCTAGCCCTTGGGAGGATGAAAACAGGAGAATCACTACAAGTCTGATCTATGTAGTGAGACCCTGTAGACCCTGTCCTAAATACAGAAATATACATACACATATGTATATGTATAAATTTAAAAAATATAAACAAATAAATAGAGCACTCCTGGGTTTGGTCTTCAGTATCAGGAAAAAAAAAATTACACTTTGTTCATGTATTCCACTGCGCCTGTGCCAGGGATACTGGGACACTTGTGCCTGGAGGGATACTGCCCCCTTCACCACAACTCTGCCTAGCCGAGGCCCATCCGGAACTGACCCTCCTTCCTAAGAGCTGCTGCGCACTGGTGCTCACCCCAGACCATGCCCCAGCTAAGCACCTTGCATGTCACTCGAGGCCACCCCACCACGCGGATGGGGACGCGGGCACCCTGATGGCAGCACGGTGTGCCAGGTCACAACCACAGCCAGGACAGAGCCAGACCTGGATCCTGGTCTGTCTAATCTGAACCCAGCCCCGATTCTGATGCTGGCCATGCTGCTGGAGCCTTCTCTTCCAGAGTTCTCCCTGCTGTCCCCTCTCCCACTGGGCTGGAGCCCCCGAGGCACTTGGGGCTCTTCTCAGTGAGCTTGCCTCAGGGTCCAGCCTTGGGGTCCCCTTACCCAGCTTGGCAAGCAGCTCTGACAAGGCCTGGATGTCCTTCTCCAGGGAGACACGCGACTCTCGGATCTGCTGCTCCACCGAACTCAGCCCAGCACCTACCTTGGGGACAGAGAGAGCGTGAGGGGCTCTGTTGTGGGTGTCAGGGGCAGGGGCACAGGGGGCAGGCACACCTACCTGCTTAGCTTCTTCCAGCTCCTGCCTGCGTGTCCCTGAGGTCAGTGTCAGCTGTGAAGCCTGTTGGAGTGTGGTCCGGGCCTGGCTGGCCAGATGGCTGGCACGGCGGTGCCCTTGTTTCCCATCCTGCAGCAAGGCCCTGGCGAGCTACAGGGGACGGGGGACGGGGGATGGGGGCAGTGGCAGGGAGAGAAGGGGGCAGTGAGTCCTTCGGGTGTCACGCTCTGATGGCCCTTCACATGCCAGAGCGCACTGGCACTCGCCTGTTCATTCATTCGTACATCAGTAAGCAGCTTCTAGGCCTGTGCAAACTTTTGAAATGATGCATTTCTCCCCAGAGGGGGGGAAGAGAGGCACAGAGAAAGGGAGGCCGATATCTGGAGAAGGAGAAGTCAAGCCTTCACCTCAGTCCTGCCACAGGGCCGTGTGCATGGGACTTGCAGGGACAGCCTGTGGCCTGGTGCCCTGCACACTGGTCAGGCTTTGGTCCCTTAAAGAAGCAGCCAGAGTCTTAGGCCACACAGTGAGATGGACCCAGGAGGGAGTCTGTCTTGCGACTAAATTTTTGTTTTATTTGTTTCAGTTTTGACTTTCCCCTGAACCGATATATAGTCCAGGCTGGCCTAGAACTTGCAGCAGTTTTCCTGCCTCAGTCTCCTGAGTGCTGGGGTTATAGGCATTATAGGTACTACCACACCCAGCTAGAGTAGAGCTTAATTCTATGCGTGTGTGTGTGTGTGTATGTGTGTGTGTGTTTCTTTTTTTGGGTACTAGGGATTGAACTCAGGACCTTGCACTTGCCAGCCAGGCACTTTGCCACTGAGCTCCTCCCCGGATGTTTTGTTTTGTCTTTTGGGAACAGGGTCTGCTACATGATAGTTTTTTTTCAGGCGCCTGATGCAGCAGAGAAAGAGGCAGAAGGAAAAAGGGAGAGGGGCTTTACTATCTCTCTTTGAGGACACTGAGAGAATGTAGGGAAGATGAGGGATTCTCTGGAGTTGAACGAAAGGAGGCTGAGGCTTTTATGGCCTTTTTCCAAGGGTGGGGTTTGAAGGGGATGTTTAGATACACCTGGGGAGCTGATTGGGGCCTTCCCTGAGGTGGCGGGAAGGGTGAGAGGGAATTGCACCCTGGGCTGAGTTGGAGAAGAAGGGGGGAGGTGGTCTTGGGAAGATGGGCTTTCATTTTAAGGGCTTCAGCCATATTAGAGGACCATCATGACGATTTCAACAACTAATACTAGGGCTGGAGCCTATCACTGTGTACTTCAGGCTGACTTAGAGCTCACTATATAGAAAGACTGGCCTCAGACTCATAGCGATGCTCCTGCCTCAGCCGCCCCAGGGCAGGGATCGTAAGCATGGGCCACCACCCCTGGCTGTGACTTCATCCTGTGGCTGGCTGGGCCTCAGGGCCCTCACCACATGCCACAGGAGCTGCAGTGACACCTGTCTTGTGAGGAATCAACAAGGTCACCCACGTGAAGCTGCCAGCCCAGCGAGGAGGATGCACTGGCCTCTGGGAAGTGTGGAATATTCCATGCTGGACCAGGAAAGGAGCAGATCTGCCCGGCCAGAGTCTGCGCCCCAGAAGGCGGCCGTATCTGTGCCTGCCACTGGCTCAGGGGCAGGGAAGCGTTGTTGCACGACCGTGGCTCTGACCTCAGCGTCGTCCTTGGCCAACAGCTCTGCTTCTCTGCTCTTCTTCCTGGTGCTGGAGGAGAGTGATGCTGCATTTCCCAGCATTCTCTCTGCTTGCTGGGTCTTCCTTCTTGTGTCCGCCAGGAGCCGGTCCCTGACCATGCCCGCTGTCTTCCGCAGCACAGCCTGGTCCTTGGGCCGAGGAAATCGCAGCTTCATTCCTGCAGAGTGGTCAAGGCTGTCAAAGAACAAGGTTCACTCCCAGAAACCCGGCCAGCCAGTCCCAGGCCCTGGGACTGGCCCTGGGCAGTGTGAGTGAGGCTCGGGATGCCTGAGACAGAGTGGAGCCCTTCTGGGCTTACAGAAAACAAACAAAAAGGAGTAAAGCACCCTGCTTGATGGAGTGAAAGATGCATGTGACATTGTGGTATCCTTTTAAATCAGGAAATCACGGGGGGGGGGGAGGGGGGGGGACAGGGCCTGGGCCAGTGGTAGGGGCGAGGATCTGTAGGGCAGGCACCATCTGTTCAGCTCTGGGGCATTCTGTTTTGTTTTGTTTTTGCACTGAGCTACCTCCCCAGCACTTCTCATTTTGCATTTTAAGACAGGGTCTCCCTAAACTGCTAAGTTACCCAGGCTGGGCTAGAACTTGTGATCCTCGACTCAGCCTCCTAAGTGCTGAATGACAGCTGTGCCCCACCATGCCTGGCTAAGGGCCTTGAATATTTGGAAGTGTGCCCTTCAAGGCCTTAACCAAATGTGCCTGCTTGAAGCACTGCCTAAGTTTATTTGAACCCACACCCCTTGGCAGAAGCTGGCAGAGCCTTGGAGTCCAGGGGCAGCTGGCACATGTCCAACCTGTGCATTTTCCCAAAGGCAGCAGGAGGGGGAGTTTGAAATCAGCTGTGAATGGGAGAAGGGGCTGGGACTGAGAGTGAAGCTGGGACCTGTGTAAATTCTGCAGCAGGCCAAGAGACAGATTTGCGTCAGGTGTGCAGAGCTCTTAAGGACCAGACAGCAGCGGGAGGCAACGCCATCCACGGGAGTGAGCGGCCTGCTGGACCAGAGGCAGGTGGCATGGAGGCCTGCGCAGACCTAGAGCTCTAGCCTCATCCTATTCCACCATCGTGCATCACTGACTGATGTTCCAAAACGTGACCGCAGCCACACAGGCACTAGCCGGGACTGGGACTTTGGGCCACTGGAGAACCTGGAGATGGGGCTCTGAGCCTGTCTGCCCCAGAGGGTCGGGCCCAGGCCTGCAGCCACATGGGGAGGGCAGGTGTGGGGCATGGGCCATGGCCAGCAGAGATCTGGCTCTCGAACTCAGACCCCAAGGGTTGCCTAGGCTTAGGTGTGCTCCTGTCCTTGCAGCTCATTGGCTAAAGAGCCCAGGGAAGGGCAGGGTGGCTTCTCTTAGCACAAGAGAGCAGTGCTGGAGAAGCTCGACGAGGGGGTACAGGAGTGAAACTTGCACGTTTCTGTCCCTGCTCAGCCCCAGAGGGGGTGAGCGGTAGTCCTTTCCTCAGTCTACCCATCTGTGAGCCAGGAACTCCTGGCCCCATTTTCCTGACATTCCAAAGGGGCCTGGCCTGATATCATCCCACACCCCCTCCTGAAGAGAAACTTGGTCACCTCTCAAGGCCCCAGCTCAACTTGGAGGGCAGCAGTATTCACCCCAGGAACCTGACCCCCCCAGAGTGGACCAGACCAGAAGTGGATGACCAGTGGCATCTGATTCCCTTCCCCTTATCCTGAGGGCTCTGTGTGGAGTCACTTGGGACAGTCGCATGGGCTGGGGCCAGGAAGCAGGTGTATGGAGATCAAGGAGACGTGTGTGAGGTTCTGGGGACACAGGGCAGCCCCTGGCTCCTGCTCATAGGACAGGGCTTCAGCCTTGCACTGGGCCTGCCAGGGTGGGTGGCTGTGGGCTTCAGTGTGGCCTGGGGCCAGGGTCCAGCAGGGCACACGTACCTTGTAGGTCGGCCAGCAGGGCCTTGGCTCCTGTCACTGTCACTGAGGCAGCCTGGACAGACGAGGAAGCTTGGGCCAGGGCAGCTGTCGCCTTTTGGCGTAGCTGAGGGAAAGAAGAGAGAGGTGGGGCAGCTGCTTGGAGGGGTCAGGCAGGTCCCAAGCCACACTAGCGAGGCCGAAACATCACCAGGGCCCCAACACTGACATATACAGTTTACTAAGAGCGTTGGGCGGTCTCATTACACAACTGTTAAACCCCACATCTCCCAGGGAGACCCTGGCCCCATTGCAGCTCTGGAGAATCTCCTTGGAGGAATCTCAGAGCTCAGGCACAGCAGGAGGAGGAGACACCCACAGTGCTGCTGCTGGCTATGGAATGGCCAATCAGATCCAGCCCTGCTGCCACACACCCGCAAGGCCAGCGCCTGGGAGGCCGAGCGCTGTCCTCAGGTCTGGCTTTGCAGGCTGTGGCTCTCAGGGAAGCCCAGGGAGTCACCCCTCTTCAACATGGACCAGGGTGTTTAGGGCAGATCCGCAGGCCCTATCCCAGGGACCCAACATGGTCAAGCTCCGTGCGGTGCCAGGCCCTGGGCCAAGCGGCTGGGCAGGAAGATGAGGCTGGTACGCAGACATAGTTGAAACTGTCACTTTGCAGGACGCCACTTGGATCCTGAGTCCAGACTCCAACCCCTGCACTGTGGAGGCTGAAAGGCCAGCCCGAGGGGAATCTGTGCAGGGATGGGGGTGGTCTCTGTGCTGTCTTTGTCACCCTCTATAAGTCTGAAATTGTTCTCAAGTGAAAAGTTTTTCTCAAAAATCATCTTAAAAAGATCTTTTGTACTTTCGTAGCCTGGCAGTCACTGCCCAGATGAACTCTAGCACACCTCGGTTCCTGAACTTCCGATCATGTAGCGCCGTCTCCCCTTCTAGACATGGGAGGCCAGGCTGCAGGGCTCGACGGAGCCCAGGGCCGGCTCACAGCAGCTGCTCACTGAATGGCCGGTGCAGCAACAGGGGGTGGCAGGAGGGAAGCTCAGCCCCGCCCAGTGACTCGCCTGGCATCCCAGTGCTCTGGGAGGCTGAGACAGGAGGGCCCTAGACAAAAGGAAGCTGGGAATGGTGGTGTATGGCAGTCACCCCAATACTCAGGAGGCTGAAGCGGAGGATTGCCACAAATTCAAAGTCAGCCTGGGATACATAGTGAGTTCAAAGTGAGCCTTAACTACACAGTGAGTCCTCAGAAAGTAGTGAATGAAGCCGGGCATGGTGGCGCATGCCTGTAATCCCAGCACTCGGGAGGCTGAGGCAGGAGGATTGTTGTGAGTTCGAGACCAGCCTGAGCTACAAAGTGAGCTTAAGGCCAGCCTGAACTGCATAGTGAGACCCTGTCTCAAAAAGACAAAAAAGGGGCTGCAGAGATGGCTCAGTGGTATAAGTGCTTTCCTGGCAAGCACAAGGCCCTGAGTTCAATCCCCGGTTCCGCCAAAAAAAAAAAAAAAGACAAAAAAAAAAAAAAAGAAAGTAGTGACTGTCTTAAAATAAAATAACGTAGAATAAATTTTTAAAAAAGGGCTAGGAATGTAGCTCAGTGTGACTCCCCTCACCCCATCTGCAAGGAACATGAACAGCAAACCCATCCCAACTGTGACACTGAGGGCAGTGCTGGGCAGATCTGACCTCTGTCTCTCTGGTCTCTTACTTCCTTCTCAGGATGCTGGGATTCCCTCCCGAGGCTGCTTCTGATCCACTTCCTGACCCTCCCCCTCCGCAACCCTTACCCCAGAGCTCCCCCAGGGGCTCCAGCTGGAGGTCAAGCTCTGACCTGTGTGAGGGGCTCCATCTTCTGCCATGCTGCCTGGGTGGAGGCCTGGAGGGCCCCAGCGGCCTCGCTGGCTACACGCTCTCTCCATGCCACCTTCTGTTCCAGGGCCCACACTTTGAGGTCCAGGTCCCTGGCCTGAGACTGGAGAGGCTGTGGGGAGGCTGGGGTCAGGTGCAATCCTGATTGTGCTGTACAAGCTCACTGCCTTTTGAGTGTGTGTGTGTGTGTGCGTGTATGCATGTGCACATGTGTGCGTGTACCTGTGCTCTTACTCGTACCCAGGCTGTGACCACAAGCCAGTGCCGGTGCCTGCTCAGCACATGCTGTGCCGCTGAGCAACACCTGGCCAGCTTACTGGCCAGTTTATTCCTTGTCACTGCTCAGTGCCTGAGCTTAGGCTCCCAGGATCACCCGCAGACAGCCTGACCAGCTGAGTTCCAGGTGCAGAGGGGGCCCCTGGGTCCCCTCCCAGCCCCAAAGACAGCCCTGGCATGACCTAGTAGGTGAGGTCCACATGATGTGGACCTGTCAGGAGGCCCAGGGAAGGGAAGTGCTTGGCTGAGGTCACAGCTCAGGAGCGGAGCTGGGGCTTCCTCCCATGCCCACCTGGTGTCCTTGCTAATGTTACTAAAACGGACAGAAGCTGCACCCGGATATTGCTGCCATAGTCAGCAGCCGGGACCACTGAGCCCACAGGTGGGCATCTCGCTCTCATCACAGTTGTGCAGTTAGCACTAGGCCAACTCCTCCGCCCCCGTAGCCCCACCCCACCCGCATGGCACTCCGAGGACACCAACTGACCGGGGCTCCAGTGGTGGCCGGGAAGGCCAGGCGCGGGGCTGCACCATCAATGCCATGCCGCATGGAGGCCAGCACCCTCCTGGCTCTGGGAAGCTCCCGTGCCACAGCCATGCCCAGCGCTCTCCGGGACGCCTGGACCTCTTGGTACCTGGGAGGAGACAGAAGCCACAATGGCCTGCGGAGCAGGGTAGAGCCCTGCGCCTGGCCCCGCTGCTGGCCAGGCGTCTGGTGGAGTGGGCCGGCGCGCAGAGCTCCTCGGGCAGTCAGCAGCCCTTCCTTCCCTCATTCAGTTCACTCACTCTCAGCCAGAAGGGCTCCACTCTGCCCCCGACGCCCAGGATCACATGTTTTGCAAACATCTGGCTCCCCTGAAGAGTCAGAGTTGGAATCATTTACAGGTGTTCTGGGTCTCACCACTAGATCGGACTTCTAGTGATCCACCTGTTTATAGCCTCCCAAGAGCTGGGATTACAGGCGTGTGTGCCACCACACCCAGGCTCAACTGCCATTTCAGTGTGTCCCAGGGGCAGGGCTGGCACAGCAGGCCTGGAGATCTAACCCCTGGTCCCTGAGTCTGCCTGAGCAGGCACTTTAATCCGCTGAGCTGTTTGGCCAGCCCAATCCCTGGAGAATAGTAGGGGAAAACACCAGGGGCCAAAGTAGCCCTTGGCCCAGGTCCTGCTTTTGGATCGGTCCGTGCCCTTGCTGGTGGCCTTGGGCACTGGCTTGTCCCTTTCCACCAGCGAGGGGTGACCTCTGGGCCATGTGATCTCTACATGCCCTATAATCCTGAAGGTCTCTGGGTCTATCATCAACCAATAACAGGGTCTTCTCTCTTGGCCACCATCTCTGCTCCCCATCCTGTCTCATCGTGGGCACAAGTGGGGTACAGCGCTCCACTCCATACCCTCACCCTTCCAGACATTGAGTGCCCCCGTCCCGGGAGGGTTCACGTGCCCCCTGAGCCATATCTCCTGGCTCAGAACTGCAGATCCCAGCCAGTCAGTCTCACCTCAGGGCTCCAGGAGGGGTTGTGGATCCCAGTGACCCTTGAACTGGGGGAGATAGAGTTTAGGGCCCTGAGCACAGAGGAAGCTGGTGCCCAGGAGCAGAGCGGAGCTGCCCCATCTTGGCAGGAAACTCAGGGTCTCCCAGTGCAAGGGACAGAGATTCACTGTGTGTTCCAGACCCTGAGGTCCCATATGTCCAGGCCCATGGTTCAGAGACCAGTGGCTCTGGAAGGGCCCCACAGCTCCTGGAGCCCAGCCCAAACCTGCCCACACTGGGGAGTCTCACCTGTCCTCCAGGTCCCGCTGGGTCTCCAGGTCCATGCTGCCACCCACCAGCCGCCAGAGAAGTGCGTAGCTGGTGTTGGAGGCCAGCAGGGCGCGACGCATGGCGGCTTCAGTCTTGGCGGCAGTGTCCCTGTGGCTGTGTGGGTCACAGCCCAGCCATCAGCAAGCGCTGCCTGGGGGGGCCAGGCCTGAGCTCACCCCACTACTCTACCTGCCCGCCTGCGGGGGGTGCGGGGCACAGACTGCAGCCAGGCACCGGGCAGCCGGCTCCTGCTACCCAGGAGCTGCGTGAGTCCTTTCATCACACATGAAAGCATCTCAGCTTAGCCAGGCGTTACGCGGTCACTCTAACGCAGAGGGCACAAAAGGAGCAGCCGAGGTGGCTGGGGCCTGGGGAAGTCTGGCACGGGCACTTTCAGGCTGTGTGTCCTTAGCAGATTACCTGACCTCTCTGAGTCTGTTTCCTTGTCTAAGCTAAGGCTCCTGGGGTTAAAGGAGAACACTGCCACCAACCCTTTGCTTTTAATATGTTTATGTGAGGCACACAGTGTGTGGTAGAACTCTATGCTGCCATGAAAAGGAGACCAATAGAGACAAAAAGCAGGTCATTGATGGCCAGCAGCTGAGGAGGCTGAAGAAAAGTGAGGCATGATAAGCAAGGACAGAGGTTGGCCCTGGAGATCAACGTCCTAATGCTGACTGTCATGCTTGTGGACTCTGAATATACTGAAACCACTGACTTGAACAGCATGTGAACTACATCTCAGTAAAACTGTTAGCAAAAAGGCGTCCGATGTTCGGACATTTTCAGCAGAGCAAGCTCTGTGCCCCTCACCTCTGCCCGTGCTTCCCTGTGAACCTCTCCTTCCCATGGATACAAGGGCTCCTCACAGGGCTGCTCGGGATTCATCTGACCCCAACTCCTGGGTGGGGACATGGGGGAGACCCTGACCCCACCCAACCCAGGGCTGTGGGGCTCACTCACCCCCTGGCGAGGGCGTGGGCCTCTGTGGCTAGCTGGCTCCAGTTGGAGGGCTGTCCTGGCCCATCCTGGAGAAGCACCTTCGGAGAAGAGAGGAACCTGAGGCCAGTCTGGAAGGCCAAGGGCCACATCTGCTAAATTAGGTACAGAAGAGACTGTGTGGCAAGTTCCTATTTTGTTTTATGTTTCTCACTACGCAGCTCAGGCTGGCCTTGAACTCACAGCAATCCTGCCTCAGCCTCCTGAGTGCTGGGATTACAGGTGCACAACACCACACCCGGCTACTGCTGGCAATTTTATAAATGCCCAAAGCTAGTCAGAATAAACTTCTGGGGTGTGGAACCCCTAAGCAGATTTACTGGTAATGTCACTGCAGGCCACCTCCTGTGCCTTGTGGGGAGGCGGCATCTGAGACCTCCAATCTGCAGGTGACACCCAACCTCCCGTAGAGGGAAGGCCAGTTCAAGTGACTAGGTGACACTCGCTGGGGCGTGGACCCAAACCAGGCTCGGTGGGAGAGGGGCCCTGGTACCAGAGACGTGAGTGAGCTGGTTGCGTGAAGAATCTCGTCTTGTGCAGACTCCAGGGTTGGCCCCAGTTCAGCCAGCTGGGTGCAGGTCTTCTGTGCTGCAGCCTGGGCACAGCCAGCAGCCTCACTCAGCACCTGCAGCTGCTCCCGTGTGGACTTCACAGCACCTTCAAGGCCTGTCAGCTGCCCCAGGAGGCTTTCTTGTGCCCCTGCAGGAAGCCCTCTGGAGTCAGAGCGAGGAAGATGCTGCATGAATGTCCCCAAGTCCAGGCTCCCTGAACACCAACAGTACATCCCAAAGAAGAATTCCCATTCTACAGATGGAAAGGGTGAGCCTGTGAGAAGGTTAATGAAGACCCTGAGTCTCACCCAGTAAGTTGGTCATGCATAAGGGATTGCAAGGGACCCAGGCCTGCTAGAGCCACAACAAGCAATTCTGGGCAAAGATTCCTGCCCAGGTCAGCTCTAGAATTCCCAATGAGGTTCGCATGTGGGCACCTAAGACGTGCCAGCAGGTTGCTCCTCTTCGGATATCACTGCTGTTAGGTTTACACCTAGATGTCCCCCACGAGCCTTATGTGCTTATCCGTGGGGCTTCTGGATTACAGGATTTAGAGTGGATTTGCGGCTAGGAGGCGGGGCGTGGTTGGGAGAGGTGGACCAATGGGCGTGGTCTAGTCATTTGGGCTTGGCCTTCTGTGGGGTGGGGCCTGCTCCTTGGGGGCGGGATCTGGAAGGGCTCCTCTCCTCGCTACTTCCTGTGCCCCACACTGTGACCAACTCATTTCTGCCATGCCATCAGGCTGTGGACCAGCCGACCATGGCCTAAAACGTGGGCCAAAATAAGCCTCTCTTCCTTTAAATTGTGCGTGTCAGGTACCATGTCCCAGGAGCCAGGAAAGCGAGACACCCACGCACAGGTGCCTGCCCAGCTCGCCCACACGTGCTTCAAAACACGCAAGTTCACAAAACAACCCCTTCACTTTCAGTAGTCTCGCGCTTTCTGCATCCCAGAGCCATCTTCCACCTGGCTTTGGTGACACATCTCCTTTTCCCTTAGTTACTTGCTATTTTCTAGGTGCCAGGCATGGTGCTGGGAGCACGGCAGAAGCGGAGGGGCCGAGGTTAAGAGCACAGGGCTCCACCCATTCGGCACGTGGACAGTGCCACCCGGCCTGGGTTGCCTGGGGACAGGACAGAGGTTGAGTACAGGTGGACCAGGGACCCTGGAGGAGAGGCTCGAGACAGGACTGTACCCCACGAGAGCAGGCAGAAGGCTGCAGCCCACCCCGCCCTGCTCTGTACCTGGCAGCAGGTGGCGGCCCTGGTAGCCGTCCCCGCGGGGGGCTTCTTCCTGCAGAACGTCTAGTGGCCCCCAGGGACTGCCACAGTCGGGCCCCTGCAGCCACCCCTCCATCAAGGTCAGCCTGGCCTTCAGCTTGGCTACCTGTGGGGACAGGGAAGGAAATGTGTGGAGGACTGCTGGCTTGGAAGTCCCACCTGGTGTCATCTCTGGCATCTGTTGGGCAGACCAGCCCGCCCCTTTGGTTTTCTTCAAGTTCTATGCCAGACCTCAAGGTCCTAGTTCAGGTTTTTTTTTTTGAGGGGGGGGCTGGGGGGCTGAGGCTTTTTTAAAAAATGTGTTTAGGACAGGGTCTACAGGGCCTCGCTATGTAGACTGGACTCAGTGATTCTCCTGTTTCCAGTCTTCCACGCTCTGGGATTTCAGGCTCACGCCACCACGCCCAGTCTCAGTTGCCATCTTAGTGCGCCCTGGGGGCAGCGTTGGCACAACATACCAGGGATCGGGCCCCTGGTCCATACGCTCTGCCTAAGGCAGGCGCTTTAGCCCATTGAGCTATCTGACAGACCCTTGTTTGGGTTTTTTGATTCAGGATCTCACTGTGTAGTCAAGGCTGGCTTCAAACTTGGGGCAATCCTCCTGCCCCAGCCTCCTGGGTGCTGGGGTTACAGATTTGTACCACCACACCCGGCCTCTTTATTTTTATTTATTTTTTTCAAAACTGGGGATTGAACTCAGGCCCTTGCCAGGCAAGTACTTATTCTACTGGGCTATCTTCCCAGCCCCTCTTCTATATTTTTTGAGAAAAGGCTATGTAGCCTCAGATTCATGGAGTTCCTCCTGTCTCAGGCTCCTGCATGCTGAGATTACAGGCATGTGCCTGTATACCCAGCTTTGAGGGCAAAATCTGACCTGAACCCATCTAGGAGCAAAACCAGAAAAGGCTGAGCGTTTCTTTACGCACATGGTGCCAGTGAGCTTGCTTTCCTGTGTGAGGCTCAGTAGCTGTATTTATTGGGTGGCCCGTGTGCTGGGAGGAAGGGAACCCCATGCTCAGCACAGGCTACTTCTCTGCATACCACATGCCTGGGAGCCCCTCGGTGGCCAGTGAAGGGCTGCAGGTTTGGAGTGGGAGGGAGCAGGGGGTCACTGAGGCTGCCCTGCCTTGGTGCAGAATGAGTGAGGCTTGGGGAGGGGACCCCACTGGGTCAACTCCAGTACCCAACTCCTCACTCTGCACCACCCACCTCGCTCCTCAAAATTCTACTTGAGGATGGGTGGTGGCATATACCTGTCACCCCAGCACTTGGGAGGCTGAGGCAGGAGAATCACTGAGTTCCCAGTTCCCAGTGCCCAGTGTAGAGCTGGCACACATAGGCAATGGAATAGAGGGCCAGGGCCGAGGCCAAGTGGGCTCACCTCCTCCTTCACCAGGCCGTAGCAGGGTGGGCACTCCTGGCAGCGCATGCCGCCTGCTGCAGGAAAGAAGTTGTCCTGGCAGCGGTCACACTTGTAGCCCACGAAGCCGGGCCGGCATACACACGTGCTGTTCTCATGACACTGGGCCATGGCGGCACCCAGCAGGGAGCACCTGCAAGCTGGGGACCAGCGATGGCGGACACATGGGCTCCACCTGCACAACCCCCAGCCCTGCATCCCCAGGCCTGCATCCCTGGACCCTGGGGCTGTCTCAGTGCAGAATCCTGAGCCCTTCTCTACAGATTCCAATCAGAAGCCAGATTTACATCACTGTCCCTGCAGCCTAAAGCTACAGGAGCTGCCAGTGCAGCCCAACCAGTAACTGGGGAAACTGAGGCTCACAGAAGTGATGCAGTAACCCCAGACACAAAGGGATTAACGATAGCTCCAGGGACATGGCCCAAAGCCACCCCTCCCCAGTCTCCTGTGCTCTATTTCTCCGTCCACCCTCAGGCTCCTACCCCAGCATCTGCCATTCCCTCTCCCCAGCACCATGGCCATCTTGCAGGGGGACCTTGGCCCCTGCCCTGTTCCCTGAGCCTGACTTCTTACCCCGGCAGCCCTTGATGGAGAAGCCGAAGAAACCGGGTTGACATCTGTCACAGGCCAGGCCTGCAACACCAGGGCGGCAGTGGCACTGCCCAGTCTCAGGGTGGCACTGATTCCCCTGGGAGCCCAGTGGGTGACATATGCAGCTGTAACAGGGACAGGGACAGGTCTGAGACTGGTCCAGGTCAATCCCAGACCAGCCTCCGCTGGGCCCAAGGAAACCCTGGCCCCATGGGATACCACCCCCAAGTAAGCAGCTCAGGGGACAAACATGCTCCGGAGAGGTCACAGCCTGCTGCAGCCCCACTGCCCACCTGCGGCAGCCCCTGCCTGGCTGGAGGTCATAAAAGCCAGGGCTGCAGAGGCTGCAGTCTCTGCCAGTCACGTGGGGCAGGCAGGCGCACTGGCCAGTGGTTGGATCACAGGGCATCTGCTTGCTGATGGAGCCCCCGGGGCTGCAGCTGCAGGCTGTGGAGGGAGCATCCCCAGGTGTCAGAGAATACCGTAGGAGGTCCACAGTGGGGTGTCCCAAAGAGGTTGAGAAGCAGGGGAGCCCCAGAGATCATGCTTAATGAACCCCTCAGGGAAAGGGCTCAGATCTCAGCCATTTGCTATGTTGCTGGGGAAATAGTGGAGGTAGCACAGGCCTGGAATCCCAGCACTCTAGGAGGCTGAGGCAGGAGGATCTCAAGTTTGAAATTAAACTGAACAACTTAGTGAGAAACTGGCTGAGACCTGAACTTGCTGTTTCTAGGTTTCTAAGATGCGGAGGCTGAAAAGAACCTCGAAGAAGGGCAAGATCCTGCTCGGCGGAGGGAAGGAGTGGAGTGGGAGAAACTGGCCTAAGGATTCCTTGGCCACCTCTGTGCACCTCAGCCAGTGTAGAACTCAGGGCTCCCCTGGCCCTACGTGCGGGCCCAGACTGCTGGTACTCACGCGTGCACTTGTCCGCTGGCCGCAGGGCCAGGGCGCCGCTGTAGAAGCCTTCGCGGCACCGCTCGCAGTGCTCTCCAGCCGTGTTGTGCAGGCAGCGCAGGCAGCGGCCAGACAGGGGGTCGCAGCTGCCCACGGCGTTGGCATCCACATTTCCACTGCACTGGCACCGGCGGCAGGGCTGGGGGTCTCCAGAGAGCCCCAGCGGGTCCCCAAAGAAGCCATCGTCACAGCTCTCACAGCGCCGCCCTGGGCAGAAGGGCAGGCATGAGCAGTGGCAGCTCAGAGGCCTTGCCCGGGGGCAGAGGTGGCCACGTGCCCTGCAGCAAGCTGCAGGCCACTCTGAACGCTAGGCCCCCATCTGCAGTGCCTCCTGGGACTGCGGAGACGGCTCAGGGCAGTTTTTTCTTTTCTCTGTTTTGTCCTTTTTCTTTTTGCGGAACTGGAGATCGAACTCAGGCCCTTGTGACTGATTGCCAGGGAAGCATGTATTCCACTGAGCCATCTCCCTGGCCCCTCGTTTTCTTCTTAAGACGGATTCTCGCTTTGGAGCTCAGACTGGCTTCAAACTCATGGCGGTCTCCCAGCCTCAGCCTCCCCAGCACTGGAGCCACAAGTGTGCGCTGCCGTCATGCCCAGCTCCCTCTGCCACCCTGCCCCTCCCACGGTCATTGCCCTGTCATCATGGCCACTGCCGCCCTCCCCCTCCTGTCGTCGCCTTGGTCATGACCTTAACCTCCATCCCCATCATCTTGATCATGACTTTACCATCAGCTTCTCTGTGGTCACCATCCATCCCTGTCCTTCCTGTCACCCACTTCCTGGCCCCTCTACCTCTGTGCTCCCCTGGACACTTGGTGTCCCCTCCCATCCTGCCCTGGGCTGCTCAGGGGTTAGCCACCTTGAACCAAAGAGGAGCCAGGATGTGAGGAGGCTTTGGCAAGGTGGTGGCCGCGAGGCCCAGGAGGACACACCTAGGGCATGAAAAGGTACATCACCCAGCATCAGCTGCCTTGGCAGCCATGCCCCTCTGCATGTGTCCACAGGAAGCAGCTGTTTGGGGGTCCAGAGACCCAAAGATAGCTGTGGAGCCCAGGGTGGCCAGAGGACAGAATTTGCACTGCTTCCCCTGAGCACATAGTAATTTCATAGTTTAAAAAGCAGTGGTTGTCAGCTGGGTACAGTGGCACAAGCCTTTAATCCCAGCCTTCTAGGAGGCTGAGGTAGGAAGATTTCAAGTTTGAGCCTAGTCCGGGCTATTTAGAGACTTAGCAAGAGCCTGTCTCAAGATAAAACGCGCTGGGGATAGCCAGGTGAGGTGATGCATGCCTTTAATCCCAGCATTTGGGAGGCTGAGGCAGGAGGATTAGGGAGAGTTTGAGACCAGCTTGGGCTACAAGGCCAGTCTGAACTTCACAGTGAAACTGTTTCAAAAAGACCAAAAAAAAAAAAGAAAGAAAGAAATACTTCTGGGGACATGGTGCTGGAGGAAGATCCTGGGTCCGGCCCCCAGTACTGTCAGAAAAGAGGGGTGCTGGTAGAAGGCCTCAAATCCATGGTCCAGCCCAGTGACCCCTAGTGTTGTGCTGCAGCCCTGCCCCATCTGTGTCCGTCTGAAGTCTCCATCTGCTCACAGTCAGGGGGCCAGAGGACGGGGGTAAGGGAGAGTAGGGCAGCAGTGGGGGCCCAGGTCCCCTTTCCTTGGTCTCTGTGGCTGGAGGGGCTGGGGGCCTGCTTTTAGAAAGGTCCCTGGAGCCGGGCATGGTGGCGCAGGCCTGTAATCCCAGCACTTGGGAGGCTGAGACAGGAGGATTGTTGTAAGTTCACGACTAGCTTGAGCTACAAAGTGAGCTTAAGGCCAGCCTGAACTGCATAGTGAGACCTTATCTGAAAAAGACAGAAAGAAAAAGAAAAAAGAAAGGTCTCCAGGAAGCAGGGCTTTGGACTGGGCACACTGGCTGCCGCACTGGCTAAGTTTTGGAGATCACCATGAAGCGCGCTGAGCAGGCCTGAAATGAACCAACGGGCTTCCACGTTTACTTGTGAGTCTGTCCCAGGAATAGGCTCCCTGTCCAGAGAAGGGCGGACTCATATAGTAAGCGAACCTCAGTGAGAAGATCTTCGTCTTAGCCCCCAGAGAATCTTGAATTCTGTGAGAGGGTTCTGATCCTCCTGGAGCCCTAAAATCACACTCCTTGGCTCATGTATTTAAGCCTTCGCTGTCTGCTCGTTTGGGAGACCTCGGACCTGATCAGTCTGCAATAACTAAGGGATAATATTAACACATTAGCCATTGAGCCCAGCCAGACACAGGAGGAGGACATGGCAGGAACCCACTTCCAGGAGAGCGTGAAAGAGTGGCCCTGGGAGAAGCAGGGGCAGGAGCGGGGAGGAAGCACTGGGTCAGTGAATGGGGCAGAGGCTCTTTTTGGGGGAGCGTGCCGCTCCAGCCCTGCCATGGAGGGCGCTGGCAAAGGCGAATGC
>PVKA01036346.1:0-21882 GCA_004027165.1 Ctenomys sociabilis
CTCCCCGGCTCAAGCCCAGTTTAAATCTTGTATTTCTCTTCTCCCAAGACCCAGTAAGCCAGGACAATTCCCTTTCCCCTTAGACCGGCTCTTCTCATGCGTACACTGCCGATTCCTCCCCAACAAAGCAGCAGCAGCCTGAGTGAGCAGAGGTGGGCGGCGAGCTCAACTTAAAATGTGTACAATTTGCTCCCTACCAGGCCACCCAGGGACATCTCATGCCCCATGGAAACACCCAGCTCCAGAGCCTGCTGTGCCTTTCACCCCTGAGTATCTGTGCTCTATTTCTTTACGTGCATACTTTATTCTTTTTTTTTTTTCCTTTCATGCATATATTTGGCACACGGTCTCACTCTGCAGCTCCAACTCATAGTGATCCTCCCGTTCTCAGCCTCTTTTGCTCTGTGATTACAGGCATGCACCACCATGCCTGGACTCAGTCAACAGCTCAGCATGCCCCAGTGATGGGGATTGAACCCTGGTTCCTGCGCTTGCCAAAGCCGGTGCTTAGTCCGCTGAGCTATCTCGCTGGCCCTGCTTGTGTACTTTAAAATTTTTCCACCCTACAAGTCCTTTATGCCACTTAGTGCCATATCCTGAAAGTTCTTTTGCACGTGTGCACACAAATTTGTGGCATTTGTGGCAAGTCAGAGAGCCCACATGTCCATGCTACAGGTGGGGAGCTCTTGGGCCCTCTCTCCAAGCTCTTAGATGTCTGCATCTGTCTTTGCCTGGATCATTCTCTTCCCCCATCCCCATTTCCTAGGCAAGTACTACAAATAAGAATGCTCTCCACTCTGTTCCCAGAGCCACCCTCCTATGCTTACCCCTTTCTAGCATGCCACCCGAGGGCCCGTGTCTGCCCCCCCCATATCCTCAGCATCAGAGAATAATGCCTAGCATGCAGTAAGTGATCAATAATATTTTTGAGAAAGCTATAGAAATAGTCAGGTCTCTGAGCCCCGGCCCGGCCAACACAGGGCTGTTAGGGAAGGTAATCCTGGTGTTTTGGGAGGGGAAGGACTTAGAGGACTGAATATTGTTTCTGAAACCCCGTTTCTAATCCCAGCCTGGCTCCCATCTTGCTAGTGACTCTGGCTTGGCTTCTTCTTCCTGTGTCCTCAGTTTCCCCATCTGGCAAGGGCACCACTGGGCCATAAGGCCTCTTTCTAACCCCCATAGAGGTTTTAAAGATGCCTGTGTCTGTCCACTTTCACAACTTCATTTCATTCCTGGGATCACCGCTCTGCACCACTGCAGAGGGTGCTGCTCACGCTGCAGTCAGTACTAAGGTGGCAGTGTGCAGCCTGTGCAGCTGTCCGTGGAGAGCCTGTCCACCCTTATGCTGGCCACATGCCTTCTCAACAGAGTTGGCTTGGAACCAGTAACATACTCGCTAGCTCAGAGGTCTCAGTTTGGTTGGTGTCTTTTGGGCTTTGAAACTTGTATCCTGCTTGTCATGGTTGTATGGATCAAGAGCCCCATGCATCCAAGATTAGCCCAGACCCAGGGAGGGTTTGGACAATGTAAGAAAAAGACAGGATGCAGATGTGCAATTTGTGGCAGGCCCTTCCCTCAGAGGAGAGGAAGCTGGGCAGCGAGGACCCAGAGAACTGCAGGGTCAGTCTGCTCGCACTCTTTGAATGTAAGCTAAAAAAGGACTTGTGGGTGCCCTTCCCTGCCAAGCCTGTGGGGCTCGCCCTACCGTGGGTGCACCCACACCCATCTGAAAGGTCCTCTGGCTGCTGGGGACCCACAGGGACCTGTTAGATGCCATCTTCTAGGTTGGGGGGTGGGGTGGGCTGGAGGCTCTGGGATGTGAGAATGCTTTGCTTTCCTGAAGTTACCCAGCGGCCCTTTGGTGTTCTGTAAGGGTCAATTGTTCACAGTTGCCAAGCTGTCACAGCTGGCTACTGCTGCCCGAGGTCCTCTATCGAGTCCAGGGCTGGAGATGCTATTGTCATTGCCAAGGAGGCAAAGGGTCACTTTGCAGGGGGGTGAGCTCCCTGCTAGTAGAGGGATGTTGGGGTGCTCAGGCCCTGTGAATCCGGTCCTGGGAGGGGGCACTGGTGCTGGGCCTCTGAGGTCCTGTCATGGATGGCCCCATGTCTACCCCTGTGCCAGAGCAGCTTGCTTTCACATAGAGTCCTGGCTGTCAACTTCTCTCTTGTGAATATTGGGCTTTATCATCAAAGCTCTGGCTTGAGCAGTATTCAGGGAAGCACAAAGTATAGCTCTCCAGGGCTGTTAGAAATGTGAAGGTCAAATGTTTATTTTAGAAGTGGTTGGATGGAAGCTTTGAGCTATTCATGGTTGGCCTCAGTGGGTCCATCTGTGTTAAGCTGCTCTTACGTGATTGATAAAGAGTCTTCAATAGGAGAAGGGTGGGTAGTAAGTCTATCATTCAAGAGCTGCACTGTGTGAATGCATTTGCGGTTGTTTTCCTGCTAGGGAGGCTGAGCAGAGGGTCAAGGAAGGAGGAGGAGGTGCTGGAGGTAGGACAAGACAGAGCTGTGCTACATCAGGGAAGAGAGAGAAGGAATGGGGAAGTGCCCATTGCCCTGGGACTCATGAAGAGTAGGGATGCTGCCCATGAGGCGGAGAAGCCTTCAGAAATGGGAAAGTTCTTTTTGCATTAGTCCAGAAGGGCTTCCCGGAAGAAGCTGCCTTTCTGGGTTGGCGGCAGGCATATAAAGTAGAAGTTGCACCTCTGCCCACCTAGCGCCCTCTCCCTGAAGACTTTTGCTAGGAAGGGAGCAGGGAGTTCCCTCTTTCTTCATAGACTGATGTGGACGCCTCTCGGATTCCACATAAAAATGCTCTTCACACATGGAGGACCTTGGAAGCTCCCCTGAGCCCCACCACAGCAAGAGAGACCAGGTCTGCCAACCCAGACAGCACTGGGAACAGCAAGGGACTTGGTTCTTGGCGCTGGGAAAATGTTCCTGGGCTGTACCCTGGAGTGGGCTAAGACCAGGATAAAATGGCCACTTAGGATGCCCAGACACCTGCCGTTGTGTCTAGATTTTCACCAGCGAGTCCCAAGAGGGTGGAAGTTGATCACTGAGCCTCCAAGTGCAGAGAGCATGCGCAGAGGGGCCAGGGCCAGGTCCATCCTATAAAACAGCCCCCGTCCAACCTGACCCCATAGTACTCCAGTTCTGCTTGAGTAGGGGCCTGGAGGGATTTGTTCTTCATGAGAGCCACACACAGGGACTCAGTGTCCCCAAGCTCACAGTGGATGAGGAATCGTGGCCAGATCAGAATGACTACTAAAGCTTGATTATTTGTGTTTATTTAATGAGTGCTTAAAAAATTATAAGCAAATCAAAACATAGATTTTTTTCAGCAATTATTACTTAGGATGTGGTTTAAGATCGAGTTTTGTCTCCTGTTTTTAATTGTTTCTCCTTTTTCTCTTCTTTCTTTCTTTCCTTTTTTTTTTTTTGGTGGAACCGGGGATTGCCAGGCAAACGCTTATTCTACTGAGCCATCTCTCTGGCCCCTTCTTCATTTCTTATATATATATATTTTTTTTATTTTCCCAATTTTGTATGCATAGATTTGGTAATATGAATAACTGATCAGAAGACAACATTATGCATTACAACAAATACTGTAAAATTCACATTACTTTGTTAAGTGAAATTCTGTATCACTTGTAATTTTTCTGTTTTAATATTATTTTGTACTCTTTAAAAAATTTTTAAAAAATGCCTACCACAGCAGTGACAAGATCTTGCTAGATGATAAATCAAATTACTTTTCCTTTTCTCTTCCAGATCAGCTTATTCTTTTATACAAAGTAAAAGCCTATTTTAGAACAGTTTACAAATAGCTATTCAAGCTCTTCTCTGATTATGTATCACTTCATGTCTTCTTACCCTACAACTCATATTTTCGTCCAAGAAAAAGACATTTTAGTTATTCTTAAAGAGTATTTTACTCCTTATGGAAGATTTTTTTTTTTTTTTTGCTTTCAACAATTTATTTAACTGAAATGAACTTACATTTGTTTCTGAAGTGATTTCCATTTATTTTGATACATCTTTTCCCCGTGGTGATTTACAGGATCTTCAAGCCAATATAAATACTTTATAAATATTTGAGTATTTGGGTGTACACCTGCACAGTACCTCAGCAATGTCTTTCGGCAAGAAAAACACTGAAGAGTAAAGACTACACACAATTACTAGGTACAGTGAAAATCGGCTGCAAAAATTTCTGAGGTAAGAAGGCACCACATTGGGGCCGGGGAGATGGCTCAGTGGAATAAGCGCTTCCCTGGCAAGTGCAAGGGCCTGAGTTCAATCCCTGGTTCCGCCAAAAAAAAAAAAAAAAAAAAAAAAAAAGAAGGCACCACATGCCTGTTCAACTAAGAAAATCACCCTTACAACACAGAATGAATTTATTTTTATGTAGGACCTAGAACACTTAAGCTGCCAATTAGGTGCTGGATGGCAGAGCAACACCCCCAGTTTATGCCATGAATTCATAGGGAATGGGTTCCAGCAACTCAGGCTCCTTCGCATTGGTCCTCACAAAGTGCGCTTCTCTGGGAGGGGCAGGCTGGCGCTTCAGCTGAACCCAGGTACCTTTCTCTTTGGCTTCCTTCTTTTTCTGATCATTTTCCTTGACATGTTCCAGGAAGCTGTCATGACTTTTTGAGTCTAATATGCTCAATATGCACACTGATCCTCTTGGCAAGTGTCTTGCCCTTAACTTGCTTGTTTACAACAGTGCCAACGGCATGCTGGGTAATGCTGTAGACTCCTCCCGTTTTGCCATGGTAATATTTGTGAGGCATTCCTTTTTGCACAGTACCCATTCCCTTGAGGTCTATAATATCAACCTTTTTGTAGATTCGCCTGTAAGTGGCCAAAGGAACAACCCCATGTTTTCTAAAAGGCCTGGAAAGCATATACTGGGTTCCCCTCCTCTTGCCCTTTGTGTGAGTCATTTTGGCAAATTATTGGAAGATGGCGGTTCTGGCTGAAAGGCCCCATGGAAGGTCTTTAAGGGCTCATTTAAATAAATATACTTTGGGGGTAACTTTTATCTGCAAACAGATTTTTTTTTTTTGGTCATTTAATATTATGTTTTGTTTTAAAGAGAAAAAAATAAAAATAATAGAGTTTCAAAAAAGAAAGGGGGGCAAGATAGCTCAGTGGTCTAAAGCACCTGCTTAGGCAAGCTTAGGCAAGCACAGGGACCAGGGTTCAATCTCCAGCACTACATATTATGCGAGCCCCACCCCAGCATGGGCTGAGCCAGCCACACAAAGAAAGAAAGAAAACAAACTAAACAGAGAAAGACTGAGTTTATTTAAAGTCAATTAATTGTTGTGAGTCCGATGCAGGAGAGGAAATCTGGGACTCTGCTTATGTTGAAGAATCAACCACCGTTTACTAAATTCTTTTGTTTTAGCCAACACCGCTTTCTTCCACTGCTCAGAAATGCGTATCCTAAACCATCCTTTGTGTCCCGAATTGAACTAGCAAGGTCTTGTTAATAATATTCCTTTGTTCCTTCTTCCAAAGCACAAACCATTTAGGTAAAAAAACCAAAAATGCTCATCATACTAAATCCTCAAAAAGAAGTGGTTTACTTAGCAAACCAAAAAGACCTTCTTTAAACATGGATTTTGAGACAAGATCTAAGTTGCCCAGGCCGGCCTTGAATCTGAAAGCCTCCTGCCTTGGCCTCCCCAAGCACTGCAACTAAGGGTGGGCACTAAACTCTGCTTGACGCCAGCTTTTAAAAAGCGTCATTAAATGAATGTGGTCAAAGGTAGGGCCGAGGCCAGAGCTGGGGGCGGGTGAATAAGCAAGCAAGCAAATGGGATTTTGTAGAGCCGCGGAGAGAGCTTAATGGCCCAGTGCCTGCCTGGCAAGCTCAACGTCCTGAGTTTGATCCCCAAGTGCGCACACATACACATTTTCAAGTTTTTTTTTTTTTTTGGTGGAACTAGGAATAAAACCCAAGATCTGGAGCCGGGCGTGGTGGCGCATGCTTGTAATCCCAGCACTCGGGAGGCTGAGGCAGGAGGATTGTTGTGAGTTTGAGACCAGCCTGAGCTACAAAGTGAGCTTAAAGCCAGCCTGAACTGCATAGCGAGACCCTGTCTCAAAAAGACAAAAAAAAAAAAAAAAAAAAAAAACCCAAGATCTGGGAGCACTATGGTGCTCTGCTAGTGGGCGACATCACCAGCCTCTGGATTTCCTGCTCGGCAAGTGTCTGGAGTCCACTTGGGTTCAGCCTCCAGGCTAGGACTTTGTCACTAGCCTAGTGATCTCAGCCACTTGGCTTAACTTCTAGGTCAGCCAGCTTTACCACTGCTACTGGCATTTCTTGAGCACCCCACTGCTGAAAGCCATTTTGTCTGTATTTCTAATTTTCACACTAGCCCCTCAAGATAGGTATTAGAATCTCCCTTACACATCCCAAGGCCCAAGGTCACATACCCAATGTGTGTCAGGGCAGAGAATAGAACCCCATGTCAATGGAACACCCCCCTAATATAGAGTGTGCTGGGCTCAGACTCACTCTTCCCACCTGTAAAATGGGTTTCTTGCCGGCTTCTGAGGCACCGAGGTGGACGTATTTAGTGGGTTCTTGGGGATTCTGCCCCGCCATACTCTCTCAGCACTTCTGCTCTGTACTGGGCACTAATGATATGCAGTCTGCCATGTGTGGCTGAAGAATGAATCACCACCTTTTTGTGAGAAATAAAGCCTCCCAAGCGTCAGCTCCACCCCTCTTGCCCAGGAAGTCCTGCTTCTACTGCAAGATCAAGGCCTTTCCTGAGTCTCTGAGCCTTACTGTGGTGCATCAGGCAGCCAGGGAGCCGCCTGGGCTGCCCCCTGTGATCCCACTCCCCCGTTTGGAAAGCCCTTCTGCATTCATGAGAGCCCCCTCATCTGGACTTGCAACTGTGGCACCCTGGGAGGCGGAGGAGGCAGAACTGAGGGTGCAGCCCAACCTGGGCACCTCAATTTAGGGAGACTGTCCCCAAATAAAAAGGGCTGGCCATGTCGCTCAGTGTGAAGGTCTGGGGTTACCCTGTGGGGTGATTGATTGATTAATGGAATTCCTAGTGGCTGCTACAGGCTTATGGGCAGATTTTCACTGCTTCTTTTACAGCTATGTTGGGCAGGCACTGGGGCGTAGACTGCAGAAGTTAAGTGCAACACAGAAACCCTTGCTCTCCTGAGCATCGTGTTTTGGGAGACCAGATACAAAGGACACACATAAAGACAGGTGGGTCTCAGTGCTGCGTGACGTGAGATGCCTTGGAGAGGCTGAGATAGGGAGGGTCCCGAAGGAAGATGCCCTTGTGAGGGCCTACAAGGGCGGTGGCACCCGAGGCCTCAGTGGGAGGGAAGTGACTGATGGGGGAAGGAAAGTAAAGTGCGAAGGTCCAAGGGCCTCCTGCTGGCCTGAGTCCCCTCTGGGATTAGGGTGCCACAGGAGCTGCCTAGGGCTCAGGCCTGGGTGGGTCCACACCAAAGTCAGCCTCAGGAGCAGAGGCTGTCGTCGTCGTGGTGACAGTTTGGCTGCGTTCTGGCTCCAGGCCGGCCTCACCGCGGCAGCAGTAAGCACATTCCACAACTCATGTTTGGCTTGTGGTCTGGCCTGGGCCTCTCCACACTTTCTTCTGCTCCAAGAGGTTTTAAAACCCCAAGTCTGAGTCTCTTTAACTTGGGGGCATGAATCACTGCCGGCCAGGGATGGGATGTCAGGATGCAGGCACTCACATCCATTCTGTCCCTGTTCCCAGAATGACACCGGCTCCCAAACTCCTGGCCAGCATGCAGGCTGCCCAGGGTCACTGCTACCAGCTCCTCCTGCACCGCTAAGTCAGCATGCCACGAACTGACTCAGCCCGCCCTCCTGGAGCTGCCTCCCACCCTCCTACCTCCTGGGGCCCTGCCCCCCTCCTCATTCTCTAGTTACCAGCCCTGTTAGACTTTCTGCCCCCACAGGTTTTCTCTTCTTTCATCCCTCACCTTCAGTGTGGGTCCCGGCATTCTGCTGCCTAGGCGGCTGCAGTAGCTGGCCTGTCATTGCACCTGTGTCACACCCCCCCTTTTGGGAAGCTTCTCCAAACATAGATTAGAACATGTCCCTTCCCTCCCTCAAAAGCCTCTGGTGGCTCCCTTCTGCTACAACCAAATGCCCCCGTTGGCATTTGGGTTCCTTCTCAGAGCCCTGAGCCTGCTTCATTCTTAGCTCTCTCCCTCAAACACGTATTAGGGGGTTCGCCCGGTCATGCTGTCTACCACCTCCTTGCTTCCAGACCAGTCCTTGCAAAAACTCTTCCTCCCACTACCCATTTAAGAACCTCAGTCTCCCCATCCATCTAATGGACATATCAGCCCTGCTTCAGCCTCTCCTAACTAAGGGACCTGGGGGGGATGCTCTTTTCAGATAGCCACTAGCCCTGTTTCATGATTTTTCCATGCCTTCCAGATGCCCAGACCTTTGATGTGTTGAGGAGAAACCAGCCCTGGAAATCTTCATCAGCTGAGGGATGCTGTCAGGGAAAGCCATCAGCCGGAGAAGAGGCAGGAGCCCCTTCTCTGTGTCATCCTGTTTGGCTTCCTGGAGCACACTGCTATAGCAACTCTCCTAACTTGCCCCACATGCCACGTGGAAAAACCTCTACCCGTTTTAGAGCGGCAAAAGCAAGCCACAGGCTGGACTCTTCCACCTCACAGGAGGAGGCTGCCCGGCAGTGATGGCTGGGGAGGGCTCGGGTGACCCGATGGAGAAGGGGCCCAGGCGTCACGGGTTTTCTCTGGTAGCAGCAGCCCTTTGTTCTTGGGGCAGAGGAGGATGCAGCCCGGTTACAATGCAAATCCTGAGGGCAGGGCACGTCAGGTGTCAGCACTCATTAGTACTGCTCAGTAGGAATTAACAGAACATGCTTGAGACTCGGGCAGGTTTTGATTAGGGGAACAAAAGCCAGTGGGGCGGGGCGCAGAGGCTGTCCTGCCTAGCCTGCAAGGATGTGCCAAGTGGCAGCTGCGGACCCCAGGGGCTGGGGGGCCCTGAGCAGCCTCTCACGCCACCAGGCACCATGTGAGGACGCTCTCACCATGCCACACCAGCACCTTGTGTGGAGGAGCTATCAGCAAATCTGAGGGGACAACGTAGGCTGGCAGGTGGGGCAGGGGCTCTTTGTACCTCATCTCACTTCCCTGCAGGTAGCTTTTTTTGCAAGGGTGTCCTCCCCATCACATGGTGAGGACAGTAAATGTCTCTGTGAATGGAGGGCTTCCCAGGGTCCAGGTGCTGTCCTGAGCATGTGACACTCTGGGCTGCGAGCCTTAACTTGGCCTACAAAGTTACTCTACCTATTTTTCCTGGAACTTGAACCCTGAACCTCCCAAACAGAGGGTACTGGAACCCAAACAGTGCTCATGGGCCCAAGTCCCCATCGATGACCTGCTGTGTGATCAGCATCAGGTGAACAATTGAGTGACATCCAGTAGGAGGTCCCTCCAGCTGAAATCACGCACATCTGGGGCTCAGATTTTAAAGCCAAAGGAGAAAAACTCTCCATGGCCCCATTATGCCTGGTTTACAAGGTGACCAACCCCTGACTCCCTCCTGTCCTTCTCCCCTTGTTGGTAACAAACTCCTGGACGTCAGGTTGAGAATGGGATGAGTCCCACCTGGGATCCCCACTTCCTCTGGCAAACCCTCCATGTGGACAGCCTATGGGTGTCCAAACTGTGAAGGAGCTGTGGATTCCCGGTGACATCTGAGGTCTGGGGGCAGGGGTGGAAGACTGAGGAAGGGGCAGTAAGTGAGCGAGAAAGGTGCCACTGTCGAGATGTATGAGAGCATTTTTAAGGCTTGTTTTGCAGCTGGTCCTTGCCGAGTGACAGCTGAGGGCTGTCACTATCTGGGGAGGATTCTGTAACAGTCCCCTCTTTCCGTAGTTGCACTGCAGCAGTGATTAGCTATGACTCCAAAAGGAAGATTGTGAATCCTGTGGTGAGATGGTAATGCGCCAGTGTGGGCATTACGGAGGGTAAAAAGTTCTTAGCTCCCTCCGATGAACTCTTCTTCATAGCGAGAGCCAAGCCTGGGCAGCTCAGAACATGGTTTTATCCTAAGCAATAAGGTGCTGCCTTGGGTGTAGGGATGAGGACGGAGGGAGGAGGAGGTCCAGAGGGCAAGTGGGACTGAGCTCCTCAGCTGAAATGATGACCAGGGCAGGGAGATTTGCGGTCCAAGGGAGGGGAGAGAAGAGAGGTGCTAAGTAGAGAGGTGAGACTGCGCCCTGTCTCTAGGACCTGCAGCCTTCCTGTGGTGTGGAAGGGGCCGGCCACAGGCTCCTCTGCTCCTGGCGGGGGAGGAGCTTGGATCAGACACTCCCTGCGAAGTGGGTGGACAAAGGGCACCTCCTCCTCAGCCTCCCCAGCTGGAGAGCAGGGCGTAGACCTTCACAGAAGAGAGCCAGCCCCAAGTGCTGCCTATCTGCCTGATGCTCTCCAAGTGCTGGGCTTACGTACACCTGCTCATTTCACCTCTGTGACATAGTCACATACTATGACTTTTCCTGCTATACAGGAGAGGAAACTGAGGCACAAAGGCATACAGTAACTTGTTAAGAGCATAGAGCCTAACGCAGACCCCAGGCCAATGCCAGGCAGCTAGACCAAGGTCTTCTTTGGAAAGGCCAGCTATAAAAGCCTTTGGAAAGCCGGGCATGGTGGCGCATGCCTGTAATCCCAGCACTTGGGAGGCTGAGGCAGGAGGATTGTTGTGAGTTCGAGACCAGCCTGAGCTACAAAGTGAGCTTAAGGCCAGCCTGAACTGCATAGTGAGACCCTGTCTCAAAAAGACAAAAAAAAAAAAAAAAAAAAAAAAAGCCTTTGGATGTTTGCTTCTTGTTGGGAGCTTTTGGGATGTCCAAACCTTTCCCTTGTCCCTTTCTGAAAGGTGAAGGAACTTCAGAAAAGTAGAGACTCTGAATGCCAAGCGTCCTTTGTGAGGACTTGCTCCTGGCCTGGCCTCTCAAGGGTCCCTGGCCCAGGCCACCTGCATCATCACCCCTAGGCAAGCTTGCCACGACACTGTGTCCAGCTCCGGGACTTGGGGAGTCCGGACTGACCAAAGTCACCTTTGTGGTTTTAACACAGTCATCTTTTTGTTCTCTAATCAGTCCCAGGAGGGCTGGGCATGGTGATACACACCTGCAATTCAGCTCTTTGGGAGGTTGAGGCAGGAGGATTACAAATTTGAACCCAGCCAGATCCTGTCTAAAAAAAAAAAAAAAAAAAAAAAAAAAACTAAGGCTGGCAAGATAGCTCAGCGTGAAGGTCCTGGGTTTAGCAAAACAACGAACAAGCAAACAATACAAAACCAAGCAACCAGCCCGAGGAGATAGTGCCCGACTGTGGCAACATCCTCACTGTAAGCCCCGGCCCTCAACGCGCTTCCGTTCACTCTGGCTCTTCCTCTAGGACCCCCCCCCTCCAGCTGACAGCACCAGCTTCGCTGCACCACCCCTTCAGCTTCTGTTTCGCTGCCCCTGGTCTTGCCTTGGCCTCTGGCTGCACACGTGCCTGGCCCCACCCCCAGCTCCTCCGGAGCAGATGTTGCGCCCACATTGATTGATGTGTTTAATGAATACCACATTTCAAGAACCCAGACTGACCAGACAGAACGCAGCAGTGGTTTTCTCCGTAGAAAGGGAGCTCTGAGTCACAAATCCTGTCTTCAGAGGTCCTTTACTGCCACTGTCCTTCACTCCTTCCCTTCACCAACACCCCTGAGCCTTACTATGTGCCAAGCCTATTAGCCTGTCTTACCCTGCCTCAAGCACGCTGACCACTGCAGACCTCACAGTCCACATCCATTGTCCCCTGGGGAAGCTGTTGGAGGAGTCCTGTGAGCCACCGTGCAGGGCTCTACAGCTCCCGGGCCTGAGCCGGTTTTGAGTCCCCAGCCTCTGAGGCTGCCACTCGAGCTCAGGTCCTGGAGTGTCATAGAAGCACAACTCTCTGTGTGGCTGGATTTCTAGTGATATGAGGACAGCCCTGAAACCCTCCCTTTTGTTAAAAGCACCAGAATGGGCTTGATCCCCTGCAGTTGGCTCCTGGCTGGCCAGGCCTCCAAATTCACTCAGCTTGCTTTTAGCTGCGCTCCTGTCCATGACAGTCCTTCCCACGCACTTGTTTCCTGCGATGGCCGACTGCAGAGGGTGAGGGTCTACTGGGGGGGGGGTCTCCACCTGAGCTCCCCAAAGCGCCTCTGCTGCTGCTTCTGTACCTGACACCCGCTGCTAGCTGATCTCTATCTTGGCCTCTCCCTGTGGTTCCCTAGACCCCTTGTACCCTGACACCTGGAGCGTGTTAGGCAATTAGGCGACAGACTAATTACCCAACTGCTGCTTCCCCGGGTTGTTGAATTTGCCTAATTTCGAGCAGCGGTCAGGCGCTGCCCTGGCCTTTCAGGTTACCTTTCCTGCCATCCTGGACTTCATGGACCCCACAAGGGCTCGACACTGCCCAGAAGCCCGATATCCCGGAGCTCCAGCGGGTTCCCAGCTAGAGGGAGTCTGAGCAGCAGCGCTCCGCCTTGGGTCTCCCCAGTTTGGGGGAGGCACGCTGGGCTCTCTGACTTCGGGGCACTCCGCCTTCTCCGCACAGGCTGGGCGCAGCCGGGTCTCGTTCCCGGCCGGCCGGGGTTGCGTGCCCTTTGTACTCCTGCACACCCGAGCACCCGGCGCGGTTCCCCAGGACCCTAATTGGTGAACCAACCCTCGGCGGCGCTCTTGCTCTTTCCCCCGACGCACGGGCCTCGGGTTCTGAGTCGCCGGCACTCAGCCGGCTCTGGGGAACACAGGTCCCCACGAGCAGCCAAGTCCCACCAGAGACCGTGCGTCGCGTCCTGTTCCTGGCACCGGGACCAGGGGACTCTGGCGGGCAGGGAGGGACTCGGGGTCAGGCGCGTCAAGGGGACACGTACCTGGCCACATGATGAGCGCCCAGGCCACCACGAAGCCCCGGGGCAGGTCCATGGCCATGCGGCGGGGTCGGGTTTGGTCCCGGCGGAGAGCGGAGCTTCTCTGCGCGTTGGCGCCCGACTCCCAGCGCTGCGCGGAGCAAGTGGGAGGGCTGAGCGCAGGGAGGGGCGTAGGCACCGCGGCCGCCAGGCTCCCGCCCAGGCTCGGCCCCTCTGCCAACACCTGGGCCCTTCTCCGCCCACATCACCTTGGGTTAAATGAGCCCCGGCTCGCTCCTGGGACCCCTCACCCACGTGGCACCTGCTTCCCCATCCCCATCACCAAATCTGATGAAGCAAAGTGCCTTGTGGTTCCGCCCCCTCAGATCCCCAGAGCCGGGAGAGGGAGAGGACACCTTCAGTGACCTGAGTACCTTCAAATCCCGGACACCCTCTGTTCCATCTCCCTGAGTAGAGCATCTCCCTGTTCTTCCACAGCCATTGGAGACATCCCCTGTCTCCCTGCCACTGGGGTGGGGTTTGAACAATCAAGGTCACAGTGCTGCTTGTGACCCTAGATCCCTCCACCACCTTCCTAACCCCACAGCTAGGGCATTGGGAAGCATCTGGGAAGAAGGGACCCCTTGAACTAGAACCCGGATGGACGACTTCTTCCAAGCCCTATGGTCGCAGACAGCCCCCTCCAATGCACACGCAAGGCGGGACCTTGCAATCTGTCCCTGGCTACCGTCTCTGCCTGTAGTTCCTGGCCTGCGTCTTTCTTAGACAAGGCCAGGCCCCACCACTCAGATCGTTAGACGCAGGCTCACTGTATGTCGGAGAGAACCTGACACTGGATGCCAGCGGATGTGGCATGTCAACTTGCCTGACTTTTGAACTCTCACAAATGAGCACTCAGCCCCCAGGCCCCAGGGGCAGCTGAGGGAATGAGGGATGGATGAGTACAGGCAAGTGGGACAGCTGGGGGTTGTATTTTCTGTTGGAGAGACTGGAAGGTGCTCCAGAGAGGACCACATGCAGACAGGGCCCCTGAGTTGAGTTTTGGGAAGGGATTGTGTTTGCCTCCCCAACCCTTGCTGTTTTTCTTGGTCGCATCTTAGTTTTTACTTTATACTCGCTTTTCCCACTTAGCCACATACTGAGGGAAGTGGATTCCATCGGGGCATGGGGGGAGGGGCATGTGATTTAGGGTTTAGGGTGAAATCAAACAGTGTGTTGCCATCCTGGGTCAACACCTCAGAAGACCAATATGACAAAACCACTTTCTTGGTCCTCTAACAGAGTCCTTGGAATGCAGGGATGCTGTCTTAGTCACTCTTCTCTCATTGCTGGGACAGATACCTGACACCCAAAATGAAGGAAGGAAAGGTTTATTTAGCTCACAGTTACTGCAGGTTTCAGTCCATACTCAGCTGGCTCCAAGGCAGAACAGCACATGGCAGAGAGCAGCAGTTCATGGCGGCGGAAGAACAACAATGCAACAAAGAGCAATAGCTACAGAAAGTCTGTCTCTGTCCCTTAAATTACATTCAGGATCTCTGCCCCAGGCTGGGGGAAGTACTCACATCCATAATCCCAGCAGTACTAAGATCCATAATCCCAGCCTTGGATCACACATAATCCCAGTGGATCATGAGTTAATCATAAACTCTAGAAGTCCCCACTCCATGGCTACATGAGGCTTTGGGGGGACAACTAGACACAAACCATAACAGACTCATTCTGTCTCTTCCTTTTTACCTTCTTCTCTCCCAGGCTTGGATGTTGACCCAGGATGGGATGGGCAAAGGCATCCGGCCTTGGATTTAGGCAGACACTGGACGAGAAATGGAAAAGCCAAGGTTCCAAGGACCTCATGGAGCCCTGGCTCACTCCAGCCCTGCTTCCTCCCCACTGCCCCCAGCACTTTCCAATTACTGGATCAGTTTGAGCCACCTTTAACCAGGGTGCTGGGGATCTGGATGACAGAAAACAGCCACTTGATGGTTGCCACCCACTTCCCTGCCTCAGAGATCCCCAAGAGCGTCGGAAATGACCCAGGGTGGCTCTGAAGGCTGCAAAGGCCCCAGGCAGACACCCTGGGCTGCTCCCATGGGTGGGTGGTCTGTGTGGCCAGGGTCCCGCTGGTAGCAGTCCTACCCTTTGTCGGCTGTCACCTTGGGCCTGGGGTCCTGAGTGGTGTGAGTGTGCTTCTGGGCAGGGTGGGGGTGGGGGGAGGAGGTGTCCCGTACTTATCCTTGCAACACATACTTGGGATCCATGGTGCCCCATGCTCTGCATGAAGCCTGTGCTGGAGGAGCTAGGGGCAGAGCCCAGCAGGTGAGACGTGAGCTTGCTTCATTTACTTCATCATAATTTCTTATTCATTTACTTAAGTCAGTCTCATTGAATCACCATTAAACACTATTGAAACCACACCAGGCCTCGGGATGTGGGGGGACAAATCCAGGTGGAATGCAGAGCACTGGATGAAGGGCTCTGTGGAAGCTGGGGTTGGAGGTGATGGGATACTAATAACCCTTTCCACGCACAGTGTATTTGTTTTACATTTTAATTGAGATGTAAGATTCTCCATGCAGTTCCGTGGTTTTCTGTCTGCTCACCAGCACCGCTAATCTCAGAGTGTTTCCATCCTCCCCCCACAAGGAAGCCCCGGGTGCAGAGCAGCCAGTCCCATTCCTTCGTCCCAGCCCCTGGCAACCACCCATCTGCTTCCCATCTCCGTGGATCTGCCAACTCAGGATGGGTCACGGCAATGGAATCACCCCTCACAAGGCCTTTTGTGCCTGTCTGCTCAATGCGGTGTTTTGGCATCAGCATTTCTTTCTTCTTTATGACCAAGTAACATTCCATGGTGTGGCGGTGCCTCATTTTGTGGACCCATTCCTCAGGTGATGTTTATTTGGAGATTTCCACTTTGGGTGCTGAGGAAGAGCCCTGCTATGAACATTTACGTAAGAGTTTTTGTGTGAACATCTGCTTCCGATTCCCTTGGGTACATACAGTGATGTTTGGTATCGTCACCGACCGTGTATAGGGTGGTGGTCCCGCCTGCCCGGTGCCATGTAGGTTTGTGTAAGTAGCACTGACCCCGTCTCTAAGTGCCACGTGACTACCCAGGAGTGGCAGGGCTGAGTCACATGATAATTTTATGTTCGATGGCTTGAGGAGCTCCTGAGGTCTCCCCAGCTGTGCCACTTCATGTTCCCAACTAGCAATGTGTGACCGCTGTTTGGAGTGGCTGGTGCTCAGCGGTTCTGGGGAACCCAGGTCCCCGAGCAGCCAGGTCCCGCCCAAGACTGTGCCTTTACCTTGTTTTTGAAATCTCTTTCACACCTGTGACCTCATTTAATCCCAATTCCCCTGCAAGGAATTATGTGGGCTATTTATAGATGAAGAGATTACACAGATGAGGATTCTTTCAGTTGCAAGTGACAAAACTCAACACCAGCCTGGCTGATGCAGAAGAAAGGGTGTGGCGTCTCAGATAACTAGGGAGCCCCAAGGTGTCCTTGGCAGGTACAGCTGGATCCAGGGGCTCAGATGAAGGTTGCTGCTTCCTTAGTTTTGCTGTGTTCTCTTCTCCTTTCCTCTGGCGGGTAGGGTTTCTCTGCCCATCTGGAGCGATGGCAGGCTGCAGCCACAAGCTTATACTTTACAGATTCTAAGGGGAGAGAAGTGGCTTTCCTCTTAGATCCAGCAGAGAAGCCCAGAGCTTTGGTTCAAATCTCTCCGGAACAAATCACAGTGTCTGGAGGACACAGTATTATAATTGGCGCAGCCTGGGACACACCCAGCCCTGAGGACTTGGGAGAAGGGCAGAGAGCTCCCCCGAGGCCACACGGTATGGGAGGGGAGCTCCCCAAAGGAACTGGGAAAGGAGGGGGTGAAGTGCCCTGGACAGACAAACCTGTAATTTCCAAGTCCACTCCAAAGGTCTAAGCTTAAAGCAGCAACAGATCCGCTCCTGGTGCCCGGCACCTATGTGGCAGAACTCAGACGAGGGCCTGGGCTCTGAGTGTGGGCCACGCATTCCAGGCAAGCTTGCTGGATTTCAATTAGGGAGGTGGTGTGGGAGGGTCCCCCAGCTCTGCCTTGAACCCCCACTGACTCACTCCTGTTCTCTTTCCCCCTCTCTTTCCTATTCCTCCAATCTGTCTGCCCTCTCTTCTGTGTTTCCAGGACCCTCCAAATATAGCCTCTGTCCGCATCAGCATGAAGGCTGCACCTGGAGTCCCCCGCCACCGGCTCCCAGGCTGCTCTATGCCCCACAGCCTCCCCATCCCCACCCCTTCCCTATACCATCCCTTAGTCTCTGCTGGGGAAAAACAAACTCTTTTTATGAATTTTAAAACATAAAGTTACTGGGAAGCTACATCTGATGCCAAGAAATGATATAATAAATTCCAAAGCACAAAAAAAAAAAAAAAAAAAAAAAAAAGTAGACATGAAAGCCACCAGACTGCATTTGTTATCTGTAGTTTGAGTGACACACACGCTGTTCTGGGCCAAGAATGTGTGTGATGGAAGGTGGCTAGGCTGGGCACGCACAGATGGGCTTAGAGGACCTCCCTTGAGCTTGGTCTGTCACCTTGGCCACTTTCAACCTCAGAGCCCATCTGGTGGAGAAGGGCTGTTAACCTTGTTCTTCCCGACCCTGTGCTGAGCCCAGTGTTATTCCCAGCACTCAGGACCAGGGACTGAGGATTCTAATGCCACCGAGGCCTGCGCACAGCCTATGTTGAACCCAGGAAGTTACTTTGTGACCTCCTTTCTCAAGCCACAAATATGTCCAGTATTTGCAGTAAAGATACGGAAAGGAAGGACGGTGGGTGGCCTCCCCGCAGACAGGCACGCAGGAAGGAGAGGAAAATGGCCCTTGGGAGAAGAAGTGCGCCGAAGGGTGTGAGAGCCTGCAAGTTCTCACACGCCTACAGGTGTCAGCCAATGTCCTTGCTGAGGGGCCGACGAAGGCCTTAGCCTGGCGAAAGCCTCACCGTTGGGTCAGAACAAAAAGCCACACTGCAAGAGACATCACCCATGGTGCGCTGTTCAGCCATAAAAAGGGACACACTCGAGACATGTAGGCAAACGGGTGCACCAGGAGACCATAGTGCTAAGTGAAATGAACCTGCTTCAGGAGGTTAAGTGTTGTGTGTCTTCCTCTTATAGGCAAAACCCAGAATCTGAAAAGCAGAATAGAAGATAGACGATTGGGTGCAGGGACATGGGAAGGGGTTCCGGGGAGGGGAGGAGAAGAGGAAAGAAGAGGATCAAGATGTGAGATCAGTATGGGGCCACAGGGATAGCTCAGCAGACTAAGCACCTGCTTAGGCAAGTGCAGGGACCAGGGTTCGATTCCCGGTACCACTTGTTGTGCTGGCCCCACCCCTGGGCGTGCTGAGCTGGCCAGAGTCCAGGCGTGGTAGCTCACGCTTATAATCCCAGTGCTGGGGAGGCTGAAAATAGGAGGATCACTATGAGTCCAAGCTTCGTAGTGAGACCCTGTACCAAATACATAAAACTACAATGAAAAAAGATGTGACCAGTAGATGAGACATAGTTATTATGTACGAATCACAAGCACATACTCATCTTTTATCCCCTAAAGAGGAAAACATCACTGCCTACATGTGAGCACTTATGTGGGCCCAGTAAATGTGACCCTGACCTCAGAGTGCGGCCACACACACTACACTCATCCAAAAGCAGCTGCCTCCGACTGAGGCCACCTTGTGTGCGGCCCATCGCTTCTGTCCTTTCCTGTCATCCCCTCTGCAGTCCAGCGTATAATGACTTTCCGCCTTTTCCAGTCAGAGCACTTGAGGCTCAGGCAGGTGAGGGCTCAGAACTTGCCAAAGGGAGGCCTGGGATTTGCGCTTGGAATTGCACCCGGAGACCGCAGTGCTAAGTGAAATCAATCAGATCCGTATTCTGATCCCAGATTCTGAGCTCTAAGCACAGGACTTCACACCGTGCCCCTTGGTCCTCTGTGGTGAGCAGGACTGTGACAAGGACTGTGTCAGAGAAGGAGATGGCATTGGAGCAGGCCACGCAGCTAGGAGCTTTTCTGAAGGGAACTGGGCATCCGCAGTGGGAAACTGCAGGTGCCCTGGAGTCTGCAAAAAAGCGACAGTTCAGACTGTGCCGGGGGCCAGGGGGTGGCCGAGGGGGCATGCACACACAGGCACCAACAGTCAGTGACACTGCTCCAGTGCAGCACAACCCACATCCACGTTAGACAAGAGGGATGCCCTTCCTCCTAAGGAAGCTGCAGGTGTCGGGGTGCCCTGTGCCTCTGGACAATGCCACCTCCCATTATTTCTTGGAGTTGCTTTGGCCTTTCTACCACTTCAGATGATGCCCAAGGCTGATGAGTCATTTTTGCCAGGCCCAAAATGCCAGGAGCAGAGCCCTAGAAGGATGCTGTGGGGCTACATGCAGGCTCACAGCCAAACGTTCCCATGTTTTCCCTTTTCCTCTATATTTTTTTTTTTTGGAGGATCAAATACTGAAGGAGGAAGCCTTTGATTTTGCAGGAGGGAGGGGGCCAGAAGTGGCAAACTCATTCTGGGCCACATGATGGGGAGTTTTAACATCATGGTGAGGAGTGTGGCCTTCATGGGACAGAAAATGGAAAACCTTCAAGGGTTTACGGGAATCTTCCAGCCTCCGCCCACAAGCCGGGAGCTATTCTCTGTGTCTGGAGTTTTCTCCAAGAGCTACAAACGCTGAGGACTAAGCAGGAGAGGTCCTGGGCTAACTGCAGGCTGCTCCCAACCTTCTGGTGGATGTCCTCAGCTGGAAGGCAGTGCAGGGATTTCTGACCTTCACAAGTTGCATAACTGATCTTGGAATCAGAAGAGGAGAAGTGACAAGAGGATAGCCCAAGGGAAAGCATAAAAAATGCACGTGACAGCACAACCAGTGATGAGATCCGCTGTCCAGTGTTCATCTGCAGCCGGACCGGTGGATTCACCTCACTAAACCATTGCCCAGGATAGAAACGGCACCTTCCTCTGCCTTCGGGATGGAGGTGCTAGTGTTGTCCCTTTCATCAATCGCCTGCTAGGCTGGGGCAGCCACCCAGCGGGGCCTGCTTGGGGACAACTCTGCTGGACACACTGTTTCCGCAAAGAACACTCCCAGCTCTCCCAGGGAGGTCAACCCAGCCTGCCCCAGCTGCTGCTGCTCAGCCCTGAGCCTGGTGGACTGCAGTAAACAGCTGCTGGGGAATGTGCAGCTGGGGGCAGAAGCTAAGTGGGGAGGCGCAGGGAGGTACGGGGAGAGGGGTGCTGCGACCAGATGCTTCTGAGAGCACTTTTCCTCTGCTGAGTGTTCGTGAGAAAAAAAAAAAAATGCGTGCAAGTGTTGGACCTGAGTCCCCCCAAGAACCATCCCTCTGGGGAGGACCAGAGCTCAAGCTTTGTGAAGAGGATGACTAGGAGACTTGAGAGAGCTTGGTCTCTTGGCACTGCAAATGGCTGACCCCCCCCCAAGGTTGTGCCTGAGGCTGAAGGAGTTGGAAGTGCAGTGCTGAAAAGCGGGCCCTGGGGTCCTCGGTTGGAGCCCTAGCCTCACCCTCCACAGCTGGAGGACTTGCTATTGGCGATCGTTTTTACCACTGCCTATGACATGAGAACAGAGCAGCAGGCTGTTACAGAATACCGAAGTGTGCAAGGGTCTGTCTGTCTGAGTCAGCACCAAATGCGTGCTAACTAAGCTCTTCGCCTGTCAGATGAACTCGGTGATCACCGAGTTGGGGAAGTCAGTGCTATCATTTTTGCCATTTTACAGGTAAGAAAACTGAGGCACACAGGGGAGCATTACTTCCTGGGGGACTCCCTACGGGTGCATGGTGGGACTTGGGGTGACTTCAGGCAATCTGGCTGCAGAGCCCTTGACTGCCCTGTCCCCGTGGTTGCTGTGAACAGGGATGAAACGCAGCTTATAAAGGACTTGGAACCATGCCTACACCGTGGCAAGTGCTCAGTGAGTGTTAGCTTTTATTATTAACACAGCACACAGCACAAAACAGATCAGTCAAGCTACTAGCACTGAGATCCTGAACAACGCCTAAGGCTTGTTTAGTTCCACATGGTGCTTTCCCAGCTAGGGCTCCTAGAATGGCCCTGAGGCCCCTGAGGGCAGAGGGCCAGTGTCAAGGGCATGAGGGGGTCGGTGACCGCACAGGATCCCACCCGAGTCTGCACCGACATCCGGGAGCCTGAGCCGCACCACGTGGCTGAGAAAATGCCGAGGGAACATCAGTGTGTGACCTCATGTTTGACTCAGACTTTATAAACACTGCGTGCCTGATTCTAACAACGGGGATACAAAAATTTATTGATTCTGTATAGTCTGCCCTTTTGTAGAGGAAATCCAAAAGGGATTACAACAAAAGCAGATTAGAAAGAGCATAAGGTCATCTGAAAATTACCTAAAAATAGGGGCCAGGGAGATGGCTCAGTAGAGTAAGTGCTTCCTTGGCAAGTGCAAGGGCCTGAGTTCAATCCCTGGTCCTGCCAAAAAAATAAAAATAAAAATAACAGACTTGAAAATTACCTAAAAATAAAAATAGCAGACTGAGTATTAAACAATAAAACCTAGTGTTTGAACATCAGCTTCCGGTTTATGGCTAGGTGTGTTCTCATTTCAACCCCATGACTGGACATACTTGCATCATAAAACTTGAATTTAGGAGAGTAACTCTAATAGAGCACAGTATGGCTACACCCCAATTCACCCTTACTGAGTTTACTGGTTTTTTTTTTTTATTCATTTACCAAGAGGGTTTCTATTAGTCTTCTATTATGATTCAGTAGAAGACTCTGAATATAGAAAGAGTGGTTTATCTTTCCTTCTTCCTCTCCTTCCTCCCTCCTCTCCTCCCTCCCT
>PVKA01036347.1:0-21879 GCA_004027165.1 Ctenomys sociabilis
AAAAAAAAAAAAAAAAAAAAAAAAAAAGAAAAAGAAAAAGAAAGAAAGAAACAGGGGATTGAACTCAGGCCCTTGTACTTACCAAGGAAGAGTGCTGGAATTATAACTGTGTACCACCACACCTGGCTCTACTTTTATTTTGAGACAGGTTGCTTAAGTTAACTACATTGACCTTGAACTTTTGATCTTCCAGCCTCAGTCTCCCCAGAAACTTGGATTATAGTCATGAACTGCTATGCTTAGGTTCATTTGATTTTACTTTATTTATTTAGTCTTTTTGAGACAGGGTCTCACTATGCAGTCCAGGCTGGCCTTAAGCTCACTTTGTAGCTCAGGCTGGTCTCGAACTCACAACAATCCTCCTGCCTCAGCCTCCTGAGTGCTGGGATTACAGACCTGTGCCACCACGCCCAGCTGCTTAGCTTCATTTTAATTTGTAAGTATGAGTGTAGCCAGGGCATGGTTGTGAATACCTATAACCTTGGTACTCAGGAGGCTGAGGCAAGAAACTCTCAACCAGTTTGAGGCCAAGCAGCTGGGATTATATGTGTATGCCTCTTGCCTGGCTTAGCTGCTTAGTATTTTTGTTTTAGTAACCCTGTCCCCAATCCTTTCTTTTTTTTTTTAGTTTGAGATAGGGTCTCATAAAGTTACTCAGGCTGGATTTGAACTTGTGATCCTCCAGGTGTGTGCCACCACACATAGCTGGCTGATTCCTTTTGGTGTTGACTTTGCTATAAATTACTACAGTGCCCCAGCCCCAAATTACTTGTAATTTTGCCTGGATGCACTGCCGTGCCCTTAACTTGGGGGTCTGTTCTTAGAAGGGTCCCAGGGAGCGCATCTGGATGGTTGCTTCCGCATCCCTCGTCTCCCTAGAGTCAGTATGTGTCTTCCTCTTTTTGTTTCATTTTCTGAGTGTTGTTTTTTATTTTACTTTATTTATTTATTTATTTATTTATTTATTTATTGTCTTTTTGAGACAGGCTCTCACTATGCAGTCCAGGCTGGCCTTAAGCTCACTTTGTAGCTCAGGCTGGTCTCGAACTCACAACATCTGATCCATTCACATGGACTCGAATCCCTCAGTTCAAGACATCCAATCCCATCACCTCTCTGGACAGATCTCTTCAGAAATTTCCACTTTGCTTTGGTCCAGACAAGTGCCCTCCAGGTCGTGGCAGTAGCTGTTATATTGGCCTGGGCCTTTCCCACCAGGGAGCCAGGCCCCTTGTTTGTGTGTGTATGTGTGTGGGGTGTTGCTGTATTTTTTTAAACAGGGTCTTGCTATATAGTTCAAAACTAGCCTTGAACTCACTATGTAACCCAGGCTGACTTGGAATGCAAGACAACACTCCTGCCTCACAAGTGCTGAGAGCATGGTGATCTGAGGCTTATGGAAGATCTAAAGGCCTTGAATGCACACTTGTCACACACCCTCCTGCCCCTCCTTCTGGGCCCACGTGGCCCTGGGCAAGTGAGACACTTCTCAGTGCCCCCCATAGAAACAGGAGGTGGCACAGCTGCTCCTCGGCCCCTGCCAGTGGGAGAAGCTGGCGTGGGGCCCCATCCCATCTGGGGCTCTGGGGGCTCTGGACTGCTTCTGGAACATGAATTCCAGCCCTGCCCCATGTCTGGGCCTGCCTGGGCCCTGGAGGCTGCTATCAGCCTGGCTCCTGCTGTGAATCCTGCAGACAGCTCCTGAGGTTCGGCCTCCTTCCAGGTGAGCCCGCAGGTGCGGGCGCCCTGTCCTGGCCCAGCGCACCCAACCCGCATGGTGAGCTGCCTGGGGTCTCCAGAAGGTCATGGAGCTGTGCTTCCTGGCAGTTCCTTGCCATCTTCTTGTTTGTTTGGTATTTTTGAGACAGGGTCTTATTATGTAGCCTGGACTGAATATAAATTTTGTTTTAGCTCCCTGACTGCTGGATTTATGGGTGTGTGTGTACCACCACAACCAACTCGATCAGCCAGAATCTGTAAGTGGGGATGAGCAAGATCTTGGCCCTGCAGGGTGGTAGGGCTGGTCCAGCATGGTTAGGTTCTTAGAGGAGAGTTCAAGGACTGGGGAGATAGCTCAGTGGTCTAAGTGCCTGCCTGGCAAGTGCAAGGACCCAGGTCTGATCCTTGGTACTGAATGCTGTGCTGAACCTGCATGGAGCCAGCGAAGGAAACTGGACGTGGTGGCCCCCACACTGGGGAGGCTAAGACAGGGGGATCGCTACAAGTATGAGCTGCACAGTGAGACCCTGTACCAAGTAAATAAATAAATAAATAAGATTACAGAAGTAAATTCAATTCTGTGAGAAGCTGTGAAGCAGAAAATAGTTTTGTTCTTAGGGTCTGTTTGGGGGACAGAGTAGGGTACCCCACCAGCTCGGACTCTGGGGCTCTGGACTGTTTCTGTAACATGAATTCCTGCAGAAGGGGAGGTAGCAGGGGTGGCTTCCTCCATTCCATGCCCTTCGGCTGCACCCGACTCTCCCCTGCCGGGCTGGCCCTCCCCAGCATGAGCCCCGTCTCGGAGGCTGGAGCTGTGGAGGGCAGCAGCCTTTCGGGCCTGGCAGGTCCTTCCTGCAAGTTCAAAGCTTCTCTTCCAGGAGCAGCGGCCAGAACCCCCTGCTGGGGGAGGCAGCGGGACCGACGGAGGCCACTGGGGCGGGTGGTGTTGCTCCAACAGGAACCTGGACCCCCGGAGGAAGTCACCCCCAGGTTTGGTGCCCCACCTCTACTCCTAGAACGGTCCTGTGGCCCAGTCCCACTCACCACCACCAACTCCCAATCTCCTGGAGCCCTGTGTGTGATCCTGAACCCCACCTGGGTCCCCCTTGTTTTCGTGTCACTTGATGTACTGTTCCATTTGCTTCAGGGCCTCTCCCCACTTCTTCTTTTTCCTTCCTCCTTGCTTCTGCTTCCCTCTGCCCAGGCTCCTCCTCACTCCCCAGACCCCAGGGCACCCTGCCCTGGGACTTGGCCTGGTGGGGAGGCAGTCGCTGTCCCCATCTGGGCTCTGGGCTTTGCAAATGGGAAGAATGACACCCATCGATCCTCACTTCCCGCAGCAGCAATGGAGCTGGGAAGGGGTAGCCAGCTTCCGTTCACTTGTAGGACGAGCACTTTTCCCCTTCAGTTCATTTGTTATTTGACTTATTTACCCACCAGGTACAGGAGACTGAATCCAGGGCCTTCACCCACATCCCCAACCCCTTTGTATTTTAAAAACACACTTTAAATGTTGGGACAGTGTTTTGAGTCCCTAAGCTGCTTATACACACTGGAACTTGCAACCCTCTTGCCTCAGCCTCCCAAAGCACTGGGATGACAAGTGTATGCCACCACACCCTGCCAGTTACGTATTTTCCAGTCATCACGGTAGGTTCTGGGGTGTATACAGAGGAATGGGACACATTTGCAGGGTCGTCCCTAAAGCTTTCCAGCAGAATTTCTGTGGAAGGCTGTCAAGCAGGTGGGTATGTTCAGAGGCCAGCCTGAACGACATAGTGAGGCCCAATCTAAAAAAAAAAAAAAAAAAAAAAAAGAAAAAGAAGAAAGGTATAAATTGGAACAACTAAATCCTAAGGAATTAAAAAATAATAAGAACAAATCAAAGAATTAAAAAGCTATATACAAATATATATCCACTTTTTTTTTTTTTTTTTTTTTGTCTTTTTGAGACAGAGTCTCACTATCCAGTTCAGGCTGGCCTTAAGCTCACTTTGTAGTGCAGGCTGGTCTCAAACTCCCAATAATCCTCCTGCCTCAGCCTCCCAAGTGCTGGGATTACAGACATGCACCCCAGCTGTATCCACTTTTTTGTTTTTAAAATTTCATTATTATTGTCTACAGAGAATACAAAATAGTAAAAGAAATGATACAGAACTTCACCAAATAAATCAATAGGAATTCAACAATGGTTATTATTGTGGTGTAGCCCATAATATTGTCTTCAGGTTAGTTTTCTAATAGCAGAAATGAAGCAACTAAGTATCCAGTCACAGGATGAAAACACTGATAGTTCCGCTGAGGGAGAGGCTATGTACAGTCCCATCCGGGAACCCACCGTTCTGTGCCTGTGCGCAAACAGGAAGGCAGAGTGGAGAAAGGGTGACGTCATAGAGCTACAGAGCTGGGATCAGAGCTGAGACCAAGGATGAGCACAAACACCAAAGGACACCTGGGACTTGGAGGCAGATTTATTTACGTCCTCGGACACTGGTCGGGACCATTCTCAAAATACCAGGCTCTGCTCTCTGGTAGTCTATGGCTTCCATGGAATAAGCAAGCTCTCTGGTGGGCTAGGGTTTCTATGGGATAAGCAAGCAGAAAGTACAGAGTAAGAAAGGTCTGTGGAGTGGGGCTGGGTCTATATACTGCATCACAGTGACCAGCCGTTTCTGAGAGATAGGAGCACCCAGAACATGAACAGGAACCATCACGGGGGCCACTAACAAACCGAAGTAGACTAGTTGGGGCCGGGGGCACTTTCTGGTACAAGATTTGTTTTCCCTTTAATCCTGTCACTTAGGAGGCTGAGGCAGGAGGAGCACTGTGAATTCAAGACCAACCTAGGCTACACAGTGGCGTTCAAGGCCAGACTGAACTACATAGTGAGGTCCCATCTCAAAAAACGAAATAAAAAAATAAAATGTCTTTTAATACCTTTATATTGTTTTTATAAACATTCTTGTTACAGACAAGTTAAGATGTGGGTAAGAATTTTGGAGCTGGGTGGAAAATACCATGCACTCCATCTCCTCCCTTTCTGGGAGCCTTGGCTGGGCCCCCACCTGCCCAAGCCCTGAGGAGTTTCCAGGGAAGCAGGAAAGCCAGCCCTGCAAGCAGGCCCCAAACCAGAGCTGCAGAAAGGTAGGCCGGCTGCTTCTCCCGCACTCAGGGCTTTATCTCTGTGCAATCCGCACAACTGCTCTGTGAGTCATGCTATTATCTCCATCTGCCAGCTCTGAGAGCTGGATAACTTGCCTGGGGCCAAATTCCAGCCTCTCTCTGCATGGCTTGGCCCTGAAGCCCCTGCTGGGCTCTCCACGTGACTTGCTGCCTTGCTGCAGTGGAGTGAATCTACTTACCTCTGGGGTCTGCTGGCCACTCTTAGGTACAAGGGAGGGATCTTGCAAAGAGCATGGCCTCTAGACTTGAACTGGGAGCTCCTCACTGGTTTCAACAGTACAGTGGGTAGTGGGAGCACCCTCCACCGACTTGCCACTCTGCCCACTCAGCCAGCTGACCATCTATACATCCCTTTCTCCATTTATCCATCTGTCCATCCACTTGTCCATCCATCAGGTTGGGGATGTAGTTCAGTGGCAGAGCAGCTCAGACCCCAGACCGGCAAAAGCCAAACATTTCTCCATCTATCCGCTTCTCCATCTGTCTATTCACCAGTCATCCATCCATCCGTTTGTTCATCCATCTGGCATCCACTGTCCATGTGTTTGTCTGTCTGTCATCCAACCATACCCATCCACCTATCCATCAGTCCAGCACACACCTGCTGAGTACTGTCTGTGTGCCCAGCTCTGTGCTATGCGGGGACTTTACTAAGACACAGTCCTACCAAACGAAGGGAGAGGAACACGTCAGACAAATCCCCTCCACTCCTGAGTCACCCCTGCAGAGTACAGGCTGGCGATGCCACCTAAGGCATCTCAGGCAGCTTCTTCTGTCTTTGTCATTGTCTGAAGTTCCCTTAAACTGGGCGTGGTGGTGCATGCCTGTAATCCCAGCACTCGGGAGGCTGAGGCAGGAGGATTGTTGTGAGTTCGAGACCAGCCTGAGCTACAAAGTGAGCTTAAGGCCAGCCTGAGCTGCATAGTGAGACCCTGTCTCAAAAAAGACCAAAAAAAAAAATAAATAAATAAAGTTCCCTTAGCTGATGATGAGTTCCAGGGATGAGGCCTTTTGCTCACGCACCTCCGCACCTCACAGGGGGCTTTGCTCCCTGCCAGGGAGCACAGGTGTCGTCTCTGGTCTACTGAGCTACCTGGACAGCCAGTGCTGTGGGCCCTGAGCAGGTCTGGAGCTGTGGCCGAGGCCCCAAGCAGTGATGGTGGGGAAGAGATGGCTGGGACTGCTCATCCCTGGTGGGGCAATTTGGGAAGAGAGGGACAAGGGCTTTTACTGGCGAGATGTCATAGATGAGGTAGGAGGATGACTTGACCCTGGGACTTGGAGGCCAGAGCCTGGGCTTCAGAGAGTTCAGGGCAAATTTAAACTATACAGTATGACCCTATCTCAAAAAAAAAAAAAAAAAAAAATGGGGCTGGGGAGATGGCTCAGTGGAATAAGCGCTTCCCTAGTAAGCGCAAGGGCCTGAGTCCAATCCCCGGTTCCACATAAAAAAAAAAAAAAAAAAAAAAACCTAAGCGACAAAATAAAGGCAAAGATGAGGACAAAGTGTGAGTGTGGTGGCACACACCTGTAATCCAAGCACTTGGGAAGGTTGAGGCAGTGTTGCAGGCAGCTGAGTTAGATAGAAATATTCTAGGCAGTCAGACAGGGCCAGGCCCTCAAGGAGACAAGATGGAAGGCAAGGTGACTTTGCAACTTGGAAGAGACAGACACTCCATATGGGCCACACCTCAAGACCAAGACAAAAAGGAAACACAGCTACAGACTTCCCTAGGGATGGGCATCAAGGATTGATAGTCTAGAGAGGTATCAAGCACTTTGAAAGAGCCTAAATGAGTCACTAGCCCTACCCCCCAACCGGAAGAGACCCTGTCCCATATTCATGCCCGCTTGCTAGGTGACTCGCCTCCCTATTTGTTCTTGAACTTAATCAATTTTACCTGAGCAGTGGTGCTTGTAATCCCGTTTGGTTGATCATAGTTTTGTCCCACCTCTTGACCCCCTAAGCGAGTTCCTTAGCCTCACGTGATTTTGCCCTATAAGAATAACCTGAAAGAGAACCTCCGGGGCAACTCGCTCGGGTCTCCCTTCTGTCACTCTCAGACAGAAGCATTTCTTTCCAATACAGTTTCTTCCTTAACCTCTGTTTGTTCCTAAAATTCATTCTTTGGTTTTAGAGGACACGAACTCATTCAGGTCAGGTCGGGAATTTCAATATCCCATATCAGCAGGAGGATTGCTGTGAGCTTGAAACCAACCTGGCTACCTATGGAGACTCTGTTTATTTTATTTTATTTGTTTGTTTGTTTATTTATTTATTTATTTATTTATTTATTTATTTATTTATTTATTGTCTTTTTGAGACAGCATCTTATTATGCAGTTCAGGCTGGCCTTAAGCTCACTTTGTAGCTCAGGCTGGTCTCGAACTCACAGCAATCCTCCTGCCTCAGCCTCCCGAGTGCTGGGATTACGGGCCTGTACCACCACGCCCGGCTGAAAAGTCCCATCTTAAAAGTCTGATTTTCCTGTCTTGTGTCTTTGCTCCTTCTTTTGCACCTCAGCTGCTTGTTAGCTACCTGGCAGCTCGCTCCTCTGTGACCTATGAGCGCTACGCTCTCTGTCCCCTCCCATCTGCTTACAAAGTCCAGGTGTGCCAAGCTGCAGGAAACACTGCCCTGAAAATCCCCCACTGAGCCTGCAGGCCACAGACTCCCCTTCAGCCCAGAGGACAGGGTCCTGTTCCTCAGCTGCCTCCACTCCCCAGCCCCTAAGCCACATTGCATAAGATCTCTGCTCTGCCAGGCCCTGTCTTGGATTTCTTCTCTCTTCATCTCCAAAATCTCCAGAACCTTTGGCAACACTGACCTGTGGCAGGATTCCGGAAGTCCAAGGCCTTGTTACAAGTGGGAATTTTAGTGACAGTTGGGTTGATATTTGCGAGCCATGGGTGTGCAGAGTGTGTAGGAGGCCCTGGCTGGATCCCCAGCATTCAAACCAAAACGAAACCCTCACAATGGTTTCCTATTTCAGCCCAAGTTAAGCCAGGTTCTTACAATGGCTCCAAATCCCCTGAGCACCTGGTTGCTCCTGTTCCAGGGCCTTTGCCCGCCTCTCCTGCACCTGGAATGCTCTCCTGGGGACTTTCCTCTGGCAAGCTCTGTCATCTCTGGCCTTCTCTGCGCCTGCAAGCCTGACCTACTGGGTTTCCATGAGTCTTCCTGTCTGTGACCTCACTTACCCTGTCATCATTGCTGTCTGCTCCCGGGTCCCACCAGAATGCAGGGTCCCCAGGTGGCCTTGGTGGTTGTGGCTCCTTCCATCACTAATGCCACTTGTGTGTCTGGAATGCAGGCGTGGCACACAGTAGCCAAGTGAACGCTGGGCTCCTGGAGGTAGGTAGTAGAGTCCAGTCTGAGTGGAGGAGGAAATGTGCTCCAGCTGGGCAGAACCTGTTGGTCGCAGCCGGCCACCAGCTTGTTTCGGTGTCACCTTTCCTGGGCAGGAAAGAAGGGGAAGTGTACCAACTGTGTCTCAGTGCAGTTTCTAGCTGCCACCAAGGTCTTCCCAGGGACTTCTGAGGCAGGCAGGCAGGCAGGCAGGCAGAGAAGTCCCTGCATTGTCAAAGCTGCCTCAATGGGTGTCCTGAATGCCTTCAAAACATTGACCTTCCATGGTCAACACCTATAATCCCAGCACTAAGAGGCTGAGGCAGGAGGATCACCCTCAGCCATGGGTTCAAGGCCAGCCTGGACTACCTAGAAAAACCTGGTCTCCGAAACAATAAAAGAGGAGTGGTGGTTTCAGAAGGCTCAGCCAGCATGTGTGGGGTCTTCCACCAGGATTGGAGCCCAAGCTTCAGGGCAGGAAAGGACAGGGTCAGGAGGGCAAGGAGCTTTCATTGTCCCCCTGAGAAGTTACTAGGGTGGCCACACCTGGGTGCACCCTGGGCGGTGGAGGCAGAAGCTTCATGACAGACACATCCTACACTGTCATCTTGGTCTCGCTTCACCGCTGCTCTGCAAGTGTGGGCCTGCCTCCCTCAAGTCTGCAGAGGAGAGGGTGGGAGGCTTGGGAAGACGCAGCACCCCGCACATCATTCCAGCCAGCTCCCGGGGCTGCCAGCCTGGCTGTGCAGCTGTCTGCTCCTCTCTGCCTGCTCCATCCTACTGGAGGCCCTGAGCCCCCTTGGAAAATAAGGGGACTGTTCTCTGAGCTGGACACCGAGGAAGTGTGTACTGAGCCTTCTTTTGCTGTTGTTGCTGTTGCTTTGAGACTGTACTTTGCTACATAGTTCAGGCTGGCCTTCACCCAGAACTCACCGGGACCCTCCAGTTTCAGCCTCCTGAGTGCCTCGATTACAGGCGTGCGCCACTGTATTCCTGCCTGCCATCTGTGAAGCTTCGGGTTCCCAGCCCTGCAAGAAGAAAGAAAAAAATGGGGACCTGGCGCCCTTTGGAGGCAGGCAGGCAGCAGCAGACCCAGCTCCTGGGGGAGACCAAGGCTGCAGAGGCTGACAGAGAAGATGAAGGAAGCCCCTGACCTGTGCTGCTCCAGGCCTCGGGGAGCCAGCAGAGGCCCTGTACGCACTGGCTAGGTTGGAAGATCCTCGATGGCCGAGGAGCCCAGAGCCCTCGCCATACGCTGAGGGCTGCTAAGGCCAGCCAGCTGGGTCCTCCCATCGACAGGTGGCTGCCAGGAGGACAGGGCAACACCTCAGACCTCTTCCCTCTGCAGAATTTGCATTCTGTGCACTCTGCAGCACCAAAAACAAAGGTCAGGTGACAAACTGCCCTCCCCCCAACCCCCATGCCGCCTCCTTCTCTGGACAGTGGTGGCTTCTGGAGCAGACCCCATCGCACTGCCCGGTTTCCTCCTTGAGGGGGCTTAGCACAAAGGCATTGCCCTTCCTGGGAGTGAATAAAATCAGCCCTGCTCCCAGGTATTCTCTGCTTATTTATTATTTATACCATACCTACTTCCAGAAAACTGCTTGCGGTGGCTCTGCATAAAAGCTGCGCACATCACAGGACCAAGTGAATGAAAACCCACGTGGTTAAAGCTGCTCGTGAGCGTGACTTTGTGACTGTGGGAGAGGAATTTGGGGTTTTGCTGTTTTTGTTTTTAAGGACAAAAGAGGTCTTCAACCTCAGGTGCTTGGGAGGGCCAGGGAGAGAGACTGAAACTGCAGCCTGTGGCAGAGGACAGGGCCATCCGGTCAGGGGAGGAAAGGTGGCCAGGAGCAAGGGGAGCACTCCAAACCAAGTGCGATGGGGCACAGTTGTAATCCCAGCACTCAGAGCACTCAGGAGGCTGAGACGGGAGGATCTCCATGAGTGTGAGGCCAGCCTGGGTTACATAGTAAGTCCAAGGCCCTTGTGGACACAGCTAGACTCCATTTTTTCTTTTTGTTTTGTTTTGTTTTTTAAAGGAACTTATAAAAACAACATTGTAAGAACACACCAGCCTTGCCCTGGGTCTTGGGAAGCCAGTCTGGGTTGAGTATTGGATCACCAACTCTGGGTTCTAGTGGGTGTGCCCCTCAGGTGGCCTGGCCATCACCTGTCCCCAAGCTTTGGCCACTCACACAGGCAGCCTCACCTGCTATGGCCCTCTCTCTCCTGCCCCCAGCATCCTACCTTGTCCTAGTGACCTGCCTCCAGCTGGGCTCTGTCCACATAGTGGAGAAGCTGTGGCCACTGTCCAGCCACAGGCTCTGCCTTCCTGACCTTTAGGCGCCTGGAAGCTGTAGCTGCAGGGCTAAGAGGGTTCAGAGGTAGAAGAGTCAGGGTCACCACCCTAGAGAGCAATGAATTCAGTTTGTGGAGCAACCCTTGTCCAGTGAGAGATGGGGTGGAGGAGGGCCAGCAGATGGGCAGCCCGGACACGTGACAGTGACCAGTTGTGTCTCTAATGTCCCTGCCTGTGCTACTTCCCATTCCCTCACTCTCTTCCACTGGAAGTACTAGCACTTAACACTTGAAAAGGGTCTTTTTGTTTTGTTTTTAGTTATTTGAGACAGGTCTCACTATATAGTCTAGGCTGGCCTTGAACTCTCAGAGAACCTCCTGCCTCAGCCTCCCCAGGGCTAGGATTATGAGTGTGCACCCACAAGTCTATGGTCTTTTGAAGGCTTCTAGACTCCTTGGCTTATAGGAGCCCCGTCACTGCTTTCTGACTAATGTCAATCACATAGAAAACCACCCACTGTTAAGAACATCTCAGGAAAGCTCTGCCTCACTCCAAAAGAACACCCGTGATACTTGCTGTTCGGGGAGTCTAGCAAGACTCCACATGGTAGACATGAGAATGAGGGGGCCCTGGCCAGACGATTTAGTCATCTGGAGGCTGATCAAGCTGGAACCCACTTATTCTGATCACAGAACTGCCAGGCCCGGTAGTGTGCACCTGTAATTACCTACATTCTGGGGGGCTGAAGCAGGATGATTACATGTTCAAGTTCAGTCTCATCTTGGAACTAATAGTCAGTCATAGGCCATAAACCAGCTAGGCTCTTGATATTCCCAAGGGAAAATGGCAAGAAGGTGAAGAAATAAAGAGGAGAGAAGACAGCTGAAGTCAGGTGGAGCCCTCTTTCTTCTGAGGGGAGGAAAGGAATTGCCCAAGAACCACACAGCATTATTTATACACTCAGGAGATTGATGTCAATTTCTACCTCTCTGCCTAGAAACCTGTTTGCAGCTTGAACAGCGTGTTTACATGGCTTGAGGAGCTCCGCCTGTTCTCCAGAGGGCTTTGTCTTAGCCCCACATGTGTGACTGATTTCCAGTTTCAGTTGTTCCCTACAGTTATACGTTCCCCTCAGATCCTCCTGAGCTATAGACAGTCTTGGGTCATGGTCATGCAGAATACATAAGAAAACCTGGGTCCAATAGGTGCACACAGCCTCAGGCCCCCAAAAGTGAGAGAAGATGGTGTGCAGTGTCTGAAGCTCGTTTACAAGGTCTGTACCACAAGGGAGGCAGTGAGAGATAAAATCCATGAAGTTGAGGGGAATGATGAAGGCAGAGGAATAGCCTGAGATTTGGTATCCAGGTGCTGGAATGCAGTAATTTGAAGGAAGAGAAGGAGGGAAGGGGTCCTTGGGATCCAGTAAGGATCTGAAGTGAGAATTGAAGCCCATGGGGAGAGCAAAGAGAGAGACTTCAACACAGGCAAGGGAGGTGGCAAGCAGCATTCCTGTCCGAGCCTGACTCACTGCATGGCAGGGCTGACTTAGACCTGCAGATGCACAGGGACCTCCAGGGACCCCAGAGACCTCCACAATGAAAGGGGGCAGTGGACACAGTGAACTGCTGCAGCTGCTGAGTTACTCGGGTTCAGATGCCCCCGGGAGAGAGCAAGTGTCTAGGAGCCGTCTGGGAGAGAGGCCAACCAACAAAAACTATATGAGCATCTCAATAGATGCAGTAAAAGCATTTAACCAAGTCCAACACCCAGTCATGATAAAAGCCCTACAGAAAATTGGGATAGATGGTCTTTATCTCAGTCTGATAAAATCTACAGCAAACTAACACCAGCCTCACACTACAGACTTAGTGTGGTCCTAATCAAAATACTAACAACATAATTTACAGAATTAGAGAAAACAATCTTTTCTGTATTTAGTTCAAGGTCTACAGGGTCTATAGGTTCTCACTACCTAGATCAGACTCAGTGATTCTCCTGTTTCCAGCTTCCTAAGCACTGGGATTGCAGGCACTCACCACCACAACCAGCCTCAATGGCCATCTCAGCGCCCCCTGCAGGCAGGGCCAGACAGCATGACGGGGCCTGAAGCAGCCACTGGGCTCTACCTAAGCAGGCGCTTCAGTCCTCTGAGCCATCAGGCCAGCTTGAGAAAACAATCTTAAAACTCATTCGGAAGAAGAAGACACCTAGAAAAGCAAAAACAATTCTGGGCAATGAAGAAAAGTAGGGGCATCGCAGTCCCTGACTCAGCTACAGAACTACAGTGATCAGAACAACAACTCAGCCAGCGTATCTTTGACAAAGAAGCCAAACATCTTAGGTGAAAGAAAGATACCCTCTTTCCTAAATGGCGTGGGAAAACTGGCTTTTCACATGCTAAAGACGAAAACTAGACCCATTCTTTCACCATGCACTAAACTAACATTGAAATGGATCAAACATCTAAATAGTAAAATAGAAACGATATAACCCTGGAAGACAAGGGTGTAAGCAAACACTTTATGTTTTTATTTATTTATTTATTTATTTATTTATTTATTTATTTTTTGTCTTTTTGAGACAGGGTCTCACTATGCAGTTCAGGCTGGCCTTCAGCTCACTTTGTAGCTCAGGCTGGTTTCGAACTCACAACAATCCTCCTGCCTCAGCCTCCCTAGTGCTGGGATTACAGGCATGCGCCACCACGCCCGGCTTAAGCAAACACTTTATGAACAAAACCCCAGGAACTATTGCAAAGAATAAACAGGATCTCATCTTTTTTTTGGTGGAACCGGGGATTGAACTCATGACCCTGTGCTTGCCAGGGAAGCGTTTATCCCGCTGAGCCATTTCCCCAGCCCCTCATCTTATTTTTTTAAAAAGCCCATTGCATAGCAAGAGAAACCACCAACAGAGTGAAGAGTCAGTCCAGTGTATGGGAAAAGATATTTTGCAAGCTGCTCCTCAGACAAAGGACTAACATATAGAATATATAAAGAACTAAAAAAAAAGCCAGACTCCACCCAAGCTTAAAAGACCCAGTCCAATAATGTGCAACTGAAATGGATAGATACTTCTCAGATGAGGAAACAGAAATGGCAAATAAAGATATGAAAAAGTGCTCAACATCACTGGTTATTCAAGAGATGCAAATAGAAACAACACTCAGATTCCATCTCACCCCAGAAAGAATGGCTGTTACTGTGGAGGACCATCTGAGCAGCTCTCCTTGAAAGAAGAGGGACTGTCTCCACTGTGACTGAGCCTGATCCTATTTCCTCATATTGTTATGTACAGAGCTGGCTAGGACTTCTGTGTATCCTTCAATTGGCCTTAAGCAATGTGTATTGGTCTAGCTGAGGTGCTGGTGATAGTCTTTGAAGGTGGCACGTGTGTTTCCTGGTAAACCTGCTGCTCTTTAATGTAAGCCCAGTTGAGACAGGACTGTAGAGGTGAGACAGGACATAGAGCTAATGCTCCCTTCTGCCAGCTGGGACTGAGCCTCCAGATACAGGCTATGACTTCCGGGGGCTTGAAAGACTACATCAAAGCTGAAGCACCAGACTTACCGAAACATTAAATACTATATAATGCTCAAGGAAAAAAAAAAGCAGATTATTCTCTGCATACCCTCTCTGCATATGGCAGAGGTAAGTGTAGGCCTCCCACCTAGCTCAGCTCACAGGAGTCACCTACTTCCCACTATTCTCAGTCCATCCTCCTCAAGCGGCTCCCCCACTGAATAAAAACCAGGTGAGGCCTTAGGTCCCTCTCTTGGTTCCTGAAAGCCAACTTTGTGGCTGGACCTAGAGCCCCTTGACTCCCCGATTAAAAATATAATTTAGTGTCTTCATTTTCGCCGTGGGTTGCATGGAAAGTGGTAGATCGGAATCAACTTGATGGGATTCCAATAACGTAACTTTGGGACAAACATTGGCTTCTTGGACTGAGATGAGGACCTGGAAGAGTCTTCTACATATTGCCAAGAAATCAATCAATAACAAATGCTGGCAGGATTGTGGAGAAAAAGGAGCGCTCTTCCACTGTTGGTGGGAGCCGTACCTGTTGCACCCACTGTGGAAATCAGTGTGGAGATTCCTAGAATAACTGAAACCAGAAATTCCATTTGAACTAGCTATTCTCTTTCTTGTTAAATTCCTGAAAGAATTAGAAGCATCCTACCACAGCAATGCATGTACCCCCATGTTTATAACATACAGTCTGTAATAGCTAAATCTTGAAAACAACCCAAATGCCCATAAATCAATGCGTGGATAAAGAAGATGTGGTTTTGTTTGTTTGTTTTTTAGTACAATTGAGAGCTACTCTGACACAAAAAAAGATAAGCGCGAGTCCTTTCTAGCTAAACGGATGCACCTTGAGACCATACTCTCAAGTGAAATAAATGGGACACAGGTTAAAATAGCTCATTGTTTCTCTGGTGTGAGAAACTGAAAGTGTGAATAAGGACCAAAAGGTATAATAGATATCAGGAAATGAAAGAAAATGTTCAAAGGAGAAGGGGAATGAGGGAGGAGGCAGGGAGGAAGGGAGGAAAGGTCAAGAACAAAAAAGAATAGAAGAAAAAAATGTAAACAAAGCTTTTGTAAAGGAAGAAGAGGGGTTGAAGGGAGGGGAGGGGCGAGGAAAAAAAAGAAGCAGCAAGATAGGTCACACCCAGGTGCAGATTCCCCTCAAAGTGGTCCTCATGGATACCTAAAAGGTACCAATAGACCAAATTTAAAAAATAAATAATAAATTTCTTAAAAGTCCCTGAAGTCCACACTGACAACTTTGAGCGCTTTCAGAATTCCCCAAACTGAGCCTTAACTGAAAAAATTAACAAACACAAACAAGCTTTGAAGTTGTTTGAAGATAAAAGGTATTTTATAGACCAAAGCTCATGAGCGGAAGCCTTGGAGATGTTTTGAGACAAACTTTGGGGAGCTGGCGACAGCTGGGGGTTGTGACAATAGGTTAGGGATGTGTTTGTTACCACTGAACCTCTGCAGGGGCTTCAGCTGCAGAGGTCTGGCCCCTCTTCTGTGGCCCTAATGTCCACAATGACTGGCTCATCTTATCAGCATTAACTCCAGAGCCAAGGTGGCCTGTGTTTAAACCTGACTTCACCTCTCACCTGTCTGGCCTGTTGCTGGGCCCCTCTGTGCTTTGGTTTTGCCTTCTGTAAACAGGATGACCACAGCAACCTGCTCAGGGGTTGTCTTCTGTCTTGAAGGTTAAATGAGTGGGTTACAGAACTCACAGTGCTAGCAGTGTTTCTAGTTCCTTTTTTTTTTTTGGTCTTTTTGAGACAGAGTTTTGCTATGCAGTTCAGGCTGAACTTGAACTCACTTTGTAGCCCAGGCTGGCCCTGAACTCACAGCATTCCTCCTGCATCAGCCTCCGGAGTGTTGGGATTATAAGTGTGCACCACCATGCCCCACAAGGGTTCCATTTTGGTGATGTCAGCTGTCATGATCGTTCTATCAGTCCCACCCTGGCAGAGCATGGTGGTGCTTGCTGGTGATCCCAGCATCTGGGAGGTGGAGGTGAGAGAATCACAAGTTCAAGGCCAAGCTGAATTACACCTGTGTTCAAGGCCAGTTTTGACAGCAAATCAAGACCTTGTCTCAAAAAAAAAAAAAAAAAAAAAAAAAAAAAAGAGGGGAGGGAAGGGGAGGGGAAGGGAAGGGAGGAGAAATCTACTAGGATCTGCCTTGAACTCACTATATAACCCAGGCTGAGTTGGAACTGTCAGGGGTCCTCCTGCCTCAGCCTCCCAAGTGCTAGGTAACAATTACCATGGAGGAAGCCCTGGCCTTGACACTGAAGTGGTTGCCCCACAGAGCAGCTCAGCCCCACTGTTGCCAGCCCCCCTGCCATCAGGCCTGCCAGCATCCCTGGCCTCAGGCCATCCACCCTGACTCCTGTTTCCTGCAGAACTCAGGCTGAGTGTTCCAATCGTCCTGTCCTCCTGGGTCTGGCAGATGGGTGCCCAAGGGAGACCCCGACTTGCCCTGTGGTTGGGCCTGCAGTGGCCTCCTGCAGTGGCCCCCAAGTGACCTTTTCAAATCCCTCAAAGTGAGGTGCTAGCTGGGCTTCCCCTGCAGCCCTCACATGGCCAGCTCAGCTCGCAGACAGTCATGGGGCTGGTACGGGAATGACTCACCCTCAGCCCCCAGTTCTGAGAAACCCCCGGCACTCAGGAGGGGGGCCACTTGCCATCAGCGCTCCCCAGGAATGCTTTTAGGTAGCTGCGGGTACTTACCGGCTCAAGAGCTGGCACCTGATCTAGAAGCTGGGGCAAGCCTGTGTTGCCACTGCATGTTCACGTGATGGGCACAGGCAGCTTTCCGTCCCTGGGTTCTTAGGGTCAGAGGTCAGGGAGGGACGATGCCCTCGGAGGTCCCTCTCACTGCTCAGGATGATTATGCCTGAGTGGGTGAACAGAGTTCAACTCAAGGAGGATGCAGAGAGCTCTGGAATTCAGCCCTGATGAGTTCCAGACGCAGAAATGCCTGGCTGCATGAGCCCAAGATTGTGCCCGTTCCAAGTGGGAAACACACAGTAGCACCCCACATGATGGCATGCGCCTCTCATCCCAGCACCTGGGGGCTGAGGCAGGGGAGCCCTATGAGTTTGAGACCGCAGTTATTTTAAGGCCAGCTTGAACCACATGTTGTGGCCCTATGTTGAAAAACAAAACAAAATAATAGATCAATATAACCACAAGAAAAGAATCCACTGAGGAAATACAAAGACTAATTCAACTGAATTTGATTTTAAGACAGACTCATTTTGTTGCCCAGGCTGACATTGAACTCTTGGACTCCAGAAAACTTCCTGCCTCAGCTTTCCACAAAACTGACTACAGGCTCTGCAGATTACACTGTAGGTCCGAGATTTTGCCTGTCCGCCAACAAATATGGGTGTTGGGATGTATGACTGCTGTTCAGTCTTGTCATAAGGGCAAGGATAGGTCTGTGGTGTGACAAGGATTCTTCAGGGCAGAAGATAGAGACCTGGAGTGGACAGAGGGGTTAATCCTTGAATGACGGTGCAACACAGTTCCCCCTCTAGAACATTCTTCCTACAGTGCCACAGGCTTGTGCTGTGTACAGACAGGAGAAAGGGCAGGGTGTTAGCAGTGGCCCGCAAGACAAAAGCCACTCCCCTGTGCCTCTGGAACTAACTTCTCTCCTGAGATTTCCTGAAGCAATCCTGCAGTCACCGGCCATGTGGATTTAGGAACAATGAGCACCCCTTCTTTTTCTTTGAGATAGTCTCACTACGTAACCCAGGCTGGCCTTGAACTTCCAGCAATCCTCCTGCCTCTGCCCTCCCTTGGGCTGGGATCCCCACCAAGCCCTGGTTGTGCCCAGCTCTCTGAACCTTGTCTGTGAGACTGGGACAGTGTGAACAGGACTGGGTCTCTGTCCCAGGGGCGCCGGGACTGCGTGGCCTTTGGGCCAGAGTTGCCCAAAGCATCTTTACAAAGTGCTTTTTTCCCTTTGTGTTTTGGAGAAGAACCAAGCTGCTTTCCTTCAAAAGCTCATGACACAAGCAAACAAATCCTCCCAAAGCCCTAGTATTAAGGGATCCAGAGATTGTGCTTTTAGAATAAAAAGCTAAGACAGGAATCAAGGGAAGGGGTTGCCTGCTGAGGAAACTAAGCCATCTGCTTTTTCCACAAAGGTCATGGCTCAGCTGCAACCAGGGACCAGACTCAACCTTACATCAGGATCTGCTGTCCTGCACACAGGTAGGGCCTCGGACTCCACTCTCAGGGGCAGAGGACCCATCTACAGGCGGGCTTTCAGTACATAGGCCCTGTGCTCCTTCCCCAGTATAGCACAGTGGCATGTGTCTGTGACCCCAGCATTTGGGAGGCTGAGGCAGGAGGATCACCGTGTGAACCCAAAACCAGCCTGGGACCAGGGAGATGACTCAAGGGTCTGAGTTCAATCCCCAGTTCCGCAAAAAAAAAAAAAAAAAAAAATAACAAAACCTGCCTGAACTATGTAGTGATATCTTGTCTCAAAAAAAAAAAAAAAGAGTCAAAAATTTGAATTTCTCTCAATCTGTTTGGAATTCTGGTTTTGGAGTGGTGGAGTCAGAGACTGGTGAGTTTTATAGGCTGGTTTCTTGTATTTAAACATGTCAGTTGGCCTCTACCACTAGGGAACCCTTTTGCTGACCAGAGGAAATTCTGGGCGGAGGTGGCTTCTCCCCCAGCTGTTCAGCCCAGCCGAGACTGTGTGTGGGCTCACAGGGAGGAAGGTGAAGTGTGTGGGAGGCGGAGGGAGAAACGACTTAGGCTCCGGTGGGCCTCTGCGGGCCCTTATCCCCAGGCAGGGAAGGCTGTGACACAATTATTTATAGTTTTCTTTCTTCTTTCTCTCTCTCTTTCTGTTTTTTTTTTTTTTTTTTTTTTGAGATAGAGTCTCACTATGAGTTTGATTGACATGAGTCTGAGCCACGCTTTCAATAGCAGCCCAGGCTGACCAGAGGCCATTCTTTCATTTCCATCTCCTGGGTGCTTAAGAAGTCCTCTGCGACGCCTAAAATAAATCCTATATATCAAAGGAAATGACAGGGTTCTGGAGGCTGAGGCAGGGGGATTGCTGGAGTTCAAGCCAGCCTGGGCTACGTGTTGAAAGCCTATCTCAAAAAGACAGAAAAAAAAAAAAAAAAAGAAAAAAGAAATGGGGCAGCTACAGCTTTGGAACATTAATGAAGAAAGTGCAGTTAGAGTTGAATATTTTCTAGTTCCCTAACTTAGAGTCTTCACTCATGAAGAAAAGTTTCCTCAGGCCTGTGGTATGGGGTGAGGCCCAAGCTAACTTCCTTGAAATGAGTCTGATGAGCCCTGCTACACAGTGCTGATTCTCAGGTTCCTGTTTACTTCTACACACTCAAAATATGGCAGCACTTAAATTTAAAAAAGAAATTATTGCTGGGCGTGGTGGCACATACCTGTAAGCCCAGCCTTTGGGCGGGCAAAGACAGGAGGATCTCTACCAGTTTGAGGGCAACCTGGGCTACAGAATGAATTCAAGCTTTTTGGTGGTTTTTTTTTTTTTTTTTTTTTTTTGAGATAGGGTCTTACGATGTAGCCCAGGCTGGCCTCAGACTCACAGCAAGCCTCCTGCCTCAGCCTCCCAAGTACCAGGATTGTATGCATGCACTTCCACACCCAGCCATAGTGAGTTTAAGTAAGCCTGAATTACATAGCAATATCCTCACTCAAAAAAAATTATAATAATTAAAGACACACTGGGGTCAGGGAAATGGCTCAGTGGAATAAGCGCTTCCCTGGCAATGAGTTCAATCCCTGGTTCTGCCAGAATCCCTCAGAATATCCCCCCTCACTCCAAGCACACTCAAATCCTGTTTCCTCAGTGCTTTTAGTCACACTGTTGTGACTGCTTCCATGTCCGGAGCTGATTTTTTTCTTTTTTTGTATTTAGTAAGGTCTACAGGGTCTCACTACACAGAAAGGACTTGCTGTGATTCTCCTGTTTCCAGCCTCCCAAGTGCTGGGATTACAGGCCCGCACCACCATGCCGCCGTCTACATCACCAGCTCAGCACGCCCAGGGGGGCAGGGCCGGCATCGCACGGCAGGGGATCCCACCCCAGCTGCTGCGCTCTGCCTAAGCAGGCGCTTTAGTCCGCTACACTATCTAGCCGACCCTTTGAACTGATTTAAAACATTGACCTTTCTTGGTTATTTTGACTTGAAAGAAGCCCGGAAAGTCATGTGGAGCCAGATCCACGGCAGCGGATGCGGACCCAGCATTGTGGTTTGTGCACCTGCCTTTCCATTGGGTGGCACTAGGTAACACATTCACAGTATTATTGATCTCAGTCTGTAAAGACACTCATGAAAGAGGACTTCCACAACTGCTTTGGAAAGTGGCAAGGCAAGATAAGCGTGCTCACAGGGAGGGGAGCATTTTGTGGAGGATTCGTGGCAATGTCTTTTTTTTTTTTTTTGAGACAAGTTCTTGATATATATATATATCCCAGGCTGGCCTTGAACTTGTGGTTCCTCCTGCCTCAGCCTCTTCTTCAGTGCTGGGGTTGCAGGTGTGTGCCACTATGCATGGCTTGAAACATCCTGTAATACATTATTTTTTATTTAAACACATTTTGTTTTGTTTTGTGTTTGGCTTTCTCTTGGTACTGGGAATTGAACTCAAGACCTCATGCTTGCCAGGCAGGCACTGTGCCTCTGAACTATATCCCCAGCACAATCTATATTTTTATATCTGTCATCATATTTTGTTACTTATCGTGGCCCAGACATTTTTCTAAATATTCCAAAAGGATCGTTTACATTTTTACAAGCAGAAAGAGGTACTAAAACCTCAGGAAGGTGGTGGTGCACACCTGTGATCCCCAGCACTCATAAGGCTGAGACAGGAAGACTGCCATGAGTTTGGGACGAGCATGGGCTACATAGCAAGACCCTGTCTCAGAAAAACAAAGCCAGTGACCCCACGTTCTGAGAGCTTCTGATGCAGGGCTTAAGATGGGTGCGTCAGCTGGCTCTGCTTGTGCTGTTCTACCCCAGCAGCTGGCTTGTCACAGCCTCCCTGGACATCTAGCAGAGCCACTGAGGGCCACAGACCTCAGGGTTAATTTGCAGAGGTGGTCGGGGGAATTCTTTCTTAGCCTATATGGAAAAATCCTCTCAGTTTTGGTCCCTAGAAGGTAGGGTTAAGAAAGGCCATGAAAGACTTGCAAAGTTCCAGGACCCAGATTCCTATTGCAACATAGGCTATGCTTTGCCAAAGACAGGAACTCATGGGAACAAATATGGAAGGGAAAAAAGAAAACCTCAGTCACCCAGGAAGGCAGGGGAAGGGAAGAAAAAAATCGCTCCCGACCACGCTGGGGTGTTCATTATTAATCATCCCTCGTAGCCTTTCAGAGTTCGTTCCAAGCACATGCCATGCTGTGTGACAACGCTGTCTTCTCAGAATGCAAATGGAATCACATGGAATATGCTGCTTCAGCCCTTGCCTATAATCCCAACGGTTGGAAGGCTGAGGCAGGAGAATCCCTGTTGAGTTGGAGATCAACCTGGGCTACATAGTGACATAGTGAGTTCAAGGCCAGCCTTTACTACATACCAAGACGCTGTCTCATAAAAATCCAAAGAAAGCTGGGCATGGTGGCGCATGTCTGTAATCCCAGCACTCGGGAGGCTGAGGCAGGAGGATTGTTGTGAGTTCGAGACCAACCTGAGCTACAAAGTGAGCTTAAGGCCAGCCTGAACTGCATAGTGAGACCCTGTCACAAAAAGACAACAAAAAAAA
>PVKA01036348.1:0-21880 GCA_004027165.1 Ctenomys sociabilis
TAGCACTAAAAGCCGACATAATATCCTGTCCAACCACCATTAGTGCAGATCTTGCCTCTCATAGAATTATGTAGAAGCACAGCATTATCTATCCCAACTGTACTGTCTATACACACACATCCTGATTTTTTCTTTCTACAACCCTTCCTTTGTCTACACCTGTCAAAAGTGGGCACTCCATTGACATTCAACTACCTTAAGTGCTTGAACTCGACACCACACAGATCTGAGTTCAATCCCAGGTTCTGCCAAAACAAACAGGCAAAAAGATTTTTTTTTTTTTTGTGAAATTTTTATAGTAGATAGCTGTATCATTGTAGTCAGTGCCTCTCTGCAGAGAGGCTGTTCCTTAGGTATCTCTCCTTCTAGAGAGTCTTGTTTTGTGTGTGTCCGAAGGTTTTGCTTTATCTATTGATTGAGAGTGAGATATTGGCTTCTGTTTGTGACCATCCTCTGTCCTTTGTTAAAGGGCCTCGGTGAGGTTATTACCCAAGCACCACACTATTTTATTACCCAAGGTTGAACATGTAGCTAAGGCACATATGGCTTCCTATTTACAGTAGTAAAATACCAATAACAGTCAGCAAAATTTATAAATTGAGAAACTTTTGTAACTAATGAGTCTGGCTTATATCTGGCTTCTGTGCCCTACTGAAATGGACCACTATGTTCCACTAGCTGTTGGGGTCTGCAGCTACTGAAGTGGAGTGGATCTACTTGATCTTGCTGGTTTCTGGGCTCTGAGACTCCTTCAGAGTGTGGCCCACTAAAGTATATTGGTCGCTCAGGGCCTTGCTCCTTACTGGAGTTCATTGCTCCTTCCAGATTAGGCTTACTGAAGAGGAGTAGACCCGCAGGGCCCAGCTGGCTGCTTGACTCCCTGATCATTTAAGTAAATGCAAACATGTCTTTTTGCAAAGACCAACACACATGCATACAGGTTTTATGCAATGTCAATCAGAACACTATTAGCACACTTCACAAAACTAACAAGAACATTCCTAAATTTCATTTGGAAGAAGAAGATACATAGAAAATAAAAAAGAAATTCTGGACAACAAAAGAAAGGGAAGGGCCAAAAAAAATTCTAGAAAACAAAAGCAAGTCACAGCCTGTGACTTGAAACTATACTTCAAACCTCTGTGATAAAATCAGCATGATACTGGCAAAGAAACAGATCCAAGGATCAATGAACAGATTAGAAGATGTATAAGTAATTTGAAATGCACTCAGCCAACTTATTGTTTACAAAGGGGCCAAACATGTTCATTAGAAGAAAGATAGCATCTTTCATAAATGGTGCTGGAAAAACTGGCTTTCTACATGCTGAAGACTAAAACTGGAACAGTTCTTCACCATGTGCTAAACTAGAATTGAAATGGATCAAAGATCTACATATTAAAATTTAAAACGTTCAATATTCTGGAAGATAAGATAGAACACTTGAAGACATAGGCGTAGACAAAGATTTCATGAACAAAACCCTGATTGCATGGGAAATACTACAAAGAATCAACAACTGAGATTTCATATTATTAAAAAGCTTTTGCACAGCAAATTACCAAAAATAGAGTAAAAAGACAACCCACAGAGTGAGAAAAATATTTAGGCAGTTGTTCCTCAAAGAATTAAATATAGGACATATAAAGAATTAAAAAAGTTAGACTTCACAAATATAAAGACTCAGTCAAATAACAAGCATTTGAAGTGAACAGACACTTGTTGGAGGAGGAAATACACATGGCAAATAAATACATGAAAAAGTGTTGAACATCACTGGTCATTTGATTAATGCTAATTAAAACAATTCTGAGATTCTGTTTCACCCCTGAAATAGAGACTATTATCAAGAAATCGACCCAACACAAATCCTGGTAGGGCTGAGTGGTAAAAGGAACTCTTTCCCACTGTTGATGGGAGTGCAGGCTGCTACAAATACTGTAGAACTCGCTATGGGGATTCCTCAAAACACTAGGATTGCAGGTCTTATTTTCCCTAGAACTTCCTATGCTGATTATTTTCCCAGAATTGATAACACCACCACATTGATTCTTCTAGATCCATGTTTATGTCAATACAGCTTTCAATATTTAATCTTAGAAACAACCCAAATATCCATCATCTGAAGAATGGTTAAAAATATGTGTTTTTTTTAATACAATGGAGTAAAGCAGGAAAACTTGAGATATTATGAGGTAAATGAATGCACAATGAGACTATACTCTTAATCAAAATAAAAAATCAGATGGCGATATATTAATGTTGTATTATTTCTTTGATGTGAGAAAACAAAAATTTACATAAAGACCAAAGTGTATCATAAGTATTGTGAAATGGGGAAAAAAATTCAAAAGAAAGAGGAACTAGGGAGTGGTAAGAGGGAAAGGAAGGAACAGAAAAGAAATAAAAACAGTAAAAGAAGGATAAAATGGAAACAAATCATTATAAATGAAAAAGGGAAGAGGCATTGAAATGGGGAGGGGGCTAAACTAAGATAAGGATATACATATATATGAATATATATATATTATGCTTTTGTGCTGACATCATTCACAATCCTCCTGACCAGCTGCTTTGGCATGCACAGTTCATGGCTGACCATGGTTACCCTACTGGAATAGTTGGACTCCGTCCAACTGCCCTTCTGTATCTGTTGCCACCCTCTCCATTCCCTCCTTCCCTCCTTCTGGTAGCCACTATCGTACATTTTCCTCCAATGAGCTCAATACATGTAGCTACCATATATTGAGTGAGACTGCGGTATTCACCTTTCTGCGCTTATGTTACCTAGCATAGCAAAGTCCATTCGAACCACGTTTCTGTGAATAGCAGGATTCCCCTTTTAAGTCCATTGGGACACACCTAGGCTCTTCCATTCCTTGGCCACCACAAAGATGCTGCAAAGCACGTAAGTATGAGGTGTCTTCTGATGTACTGATTTAATTTCCTCTGGATATATATCTAGGAGTAGGATTGCTGCACTGTGAGGTAGCTCTTTTCTTAATTTGGTTTTATCTGGATGTTTCTATACCACCAGGGAAAATAACAAAGTTTGTTTATACGCAAAATATGTGAGTTACATTATGACAATAACTTCGCTACTACTGATAATGAAATATAAATTATATTTTAGAATCAGTTAAATTATTTTCTATGGAAAAAACTATTTATATATTTCACTTTACTATTTTCTGATTATTTTCTGCTATGTAATCTTAACTCAATTTTGTTACTGCTGTGGGAAGGCTTCATTCTTGCTTCAAATCTTTAGCTCTGGGACTGAGCACACTGCCTCAAGTACTACAGAACATGGGTAGAGCACTCTATTTTCTTGTCAAAGTCTCATCTCAAAGGCTATAATGTGTAATTTGTAGAATGATATCTTGACATTTATACTTGACTCCCCAGGTGGTTTAAGTAGTAGTTTCAATTCTAAGCTGCAAGATGACATCAACTCAAAGAACTGGCCTTGGAAAGCTCGCCATTTGAGAAAAAAATGTGATTTTAATATGTCCCTTCTGGAATAAGTTATATAACCCCAAAGATGTCAATGTGTGTGAGCTGGACTACCGTCTGGTCCTGGAACAAAGTGAGACTAATAAATTCATTTAATGTGTCAACTTTAGTTTAAGCTACATGAACTGATTGGTCCCAAAGCAGAAAACCCAATATCTCAGTCCTTTGCTATTCCAGTTTCTATTATGCTCAGCAATAATGTAACCCCAGGTGGTGTACTAATGACTTCAGTGACTGGGACTCTTTCAATAAATTTGGATAAGGGTTACTGTTTTTAAGTATTATAAAGAAAAGCATAGAAACAAGGCAAGCACAATTCATGTACGTGGGAAATACAACTCCTAGTCATTGTTACTGATGACTTTGGAGTATTTAAGGTGCTTTCCTTTCTCTGTCCTTACTGTTACATTTCATGATTTACTAGGACTAACAGACTGATTTTTTTTTTGTTGTTGTTGTTGTTTCTGTTGGCTAGAACAAAAGTGAACAGCTCTCCAGGTGCCTTGAAACAATTCACTTTTATCTGTTCTTGCTTTGTCAGTCACCAGAAGAGTTGTAGGGCTATGGAAACAGTAACCATCACTAACTCATCTAGTTAACTATGAATCCTGACTAAGGTGTACTAGGAAGAGGAACACGAAAAGCATAGGCCATAGTGTTTAATTTTTTTCTTAATTTGATTTTAGAAGTGATAGGAATCACAGCAGGAGTAAGATGTGCAACTAGTGGAATGGGTTGTATTGGCAGTTGATGTTTCTAAAGTATTACAGGGAGTGGCAAGTGATGTGGGTAATTGTTGACTAAGGTGGTGAAAAAGTGTTCAAAAAAGAGGCCAACTTTGTGGTGAATTTCAGTGACATTTTCTTTTCACTGGTTTTATGGTGGAAGGGCTAGCACTGTCATTTTGCATGCAAAAACTTTCTTTAGTTAATTAGAAGTCTGTCATAGCAAAGCCAGTGGCGTTTGGTGAAAATGATCGCAATGCTGTATGAAGCAGCAAGGGGAACGCTGTCATGTAGTGAAATAGGTGAGGATGTGAAGCAAGATTTGGTAAGCAAATTGTTGGAGGGCACTTTTCTGCGCATCTCAGCTCTTCCACGAGGTGACGTTCCTTTTCTGAACCGTCTAACTTGGCAAGCCCTGCACAGAGCTGCTGCCTTCAATGAGACACAGAAATCACTGGGCCCAAATCCTGAAGGGTCAAGAGAAGTGAGATGAGTGCCTCTGCAGGGGCTTCCTGCTCACAGTTAGTTGTCCAGGAAGGGAATGAGAATAGCTTCCTTCTTTTGTAGGAGCTTTTCTGTCCGCCTGTTTCCCACAAATACTGCTTCTCACCAAGCTTGTTTACATTAGAGGTGCACAAAGTGATTGAAAACAGTTACACTGAAAGTAAATTCAGAAATTGATAATGTTTGCTTTTGGCAAGAAAATCTGCTTTTGCTGAGGGTCAAATTACTTGATGATCCCCTAGAAATTCAGAACTGTGATCTAGCAACTGTTTGTTTGGACAAGAAAACTGGCTGTCTTGCTTCTTTTATGGTTTGTCAATCAAAATGACACTTGAAATTTGCAAAGATGATGTAAGCTATTTTCAGGTTTTAAGGATAGTTCAGGAATTAAACTTTCTCAAAGTGAGTTTAGTCGGTGGTGTGAGCAGCCAACTTCGAATATGAGTGAAAGCAAGACAGGGACTTGGTGCATGCCCTGAGGCTGATATTTTTCAACATTATTGAGCAAATTGGATCTGGGTTAATGCTCTAAGTGTGAAATCAGAGTAGCAAATATGCATACTTTTGAATAAAAATTGCCACATATTCTTGACACATGTCTTTTTTGTTCCACTTCATTAGTATTGTGATGTTTTTACTTAGCTCTCTTAAAATCTTATCAGTTTAAATTTACAAATTCATAAAAGTATATTATTAAAATACATGGTATCACTATCTTATATAAGCTGGAAGTTATATTCAAGTATATCTAAATTTCTTGTTCTAAGATTGCTTATTTTAAATCATGACATTATAAAGCAAGTTTGCTCTAGAATAAGAAATTTTATCTATTCAAAGCTGAGGCAGGGTTTCTTAATTTTTAAGAGCAAAATAAGATCCTAGAAATTAAATGCTAACATCTCAAGGTAATGATCAGAGTGATTAATTTAGGAGGAATCATAGACTAAAGAAGTAAAAATTAAACATACGGAAGTTATAGAAAAAAATTAAAGTATATTTTTGCAATTTATGACATAGACAATAGTTTCTTAAAGAGAACAGAGAAAGAGAAAACTATAAAAGCAAAAAATTCTGCGTTGGACTTTACAGAATTAAATTTTATATATTAATGACACTGATAAAAGTGAAAAAGAGGCATACATCTAATAGAATTTGAACAATATACATATTCAACAAATAATTTTTAAACAATATTCTATAAAACTTTAATTCTCAGTAATAAAAGACAAATCTAATTTAAAACAGGCAAAAAATCTAAAAGAGGTCATAAAGAGAAGTGTGTGACATCAAATAGACTCATGAAGAGTCATTCATGTCATTAGTAAAAGGCAAAAGATTTATCTGATCTGAAGAGAAACCAGAGTATATATATATGTCATTAGTATTTAGGAAAATGCATTTTTCTGAAGGCCATGACTGGAGAATACCTAATAGCATTGTAATGGTTAGATTACAAAAGCCAACAACATTGTGGGCAAGGGTGTGGGGTAACTGGGGCTTGCATAAGCTGGTTGGGGAATGAAATGTTACAGCTTTGGACAAGGGTCAGGCAAATTCTTGGGAGGTCGAAGTTATATTTACCATACAATTCATAAATTTCTCTCCTATGTATTTGCATAAAAGAAATGAAAACATATGCCTGCAAAATGCTTATGTGAGCATATTCATGGCAGCTTTCTTTCACAATAACTCCAGGCTGACAATCCAAATATCCACGAACTAGTGAATAATTTAACACATGGTGTTATGATCCTACAATGTTACAACAGAATGAAAAAAGGAGCAAGCTATGGATACACATAGGTGTATTTTAGAAACTATGTTGAATTAAAAGAAGCTAAACATGAAGGAGAGCACCCTGTATAGTCGAATATGGGACAGGGGAGAAGGAGGGACTGTGGTTGTCTCTCTGGCTGTGTGGAATGGGAAATGCTGGAAAAGGGGAAAAAGAAACTCCCCAGGGCACAGAAATGCTCCTTATCTTTATTAGATTTTGGTTAACTTGGTCCATACATTTGTCAAAATTAATTGAACTGTGTCCTGGAAAACTTTCCTTTTATTAAATGCCAATCATGCCAATGAAAAACATAATAAATGATTCACAGTTTTCATGATAATTTTATGTGTCAACTTGACTGGGACCCAGCTGCCTAGATATCTACAAGAATGTTTCTAAAAAGCATAAGCTTTGGAAAGACTTTACTCAGCCCAGCTTTGCATCATCCAAAAATACTGATGGCCTGAGAAGGTCAAAATGGAAGAGAATGGTTGATGTACTCTATCTGACTGCTAGGGACACTGACCTTCTGCATTTGAGTCTCTGGTTCTCAGGCCTTCAAGCTGGACCACTGGATTTCCTGGGTGTACAGCTTATACAGTGTGACTCTTGGGACATCTCAGCTTCTTAATCATATAAAGCAAGAAATTATTTGTCTATCTGTCTGTCTATCTATCTATCTATCTATCTATCTATCTATCTATCTATCTATTATCTATCTTTTATCTATTTACTTTTCATTATCTCTCTGTATGGTCAACTTTCCCATTTCCAGGGAATATATCCGGTATTCACAAATTAAATGAATAAATGTTTTACTTGTCTCATAGTTGACTGTTTTGAGGGTGAAACATTATGGCTGAAAGGAGTGGCAGGTGGAAGCTGCTTAGAATATGGTAGGTGGAAAGCAGAAGACGGGAATAGCATCAGAGCAGAAGGGATAGAAACAAATTGTAACCCCCCAGCTCAAACCCCTTAGACCTACCCACACACAAGAAATGTGTTCTGTTGATGTAGGCAGTTCTCAATTCAATCAAGTTGACAATTATACATAACTATCATCCTATCATTCATCTCTCTGTCAACCTATAGAAACATGGATGCATGTATTTTGTATTAATTCAGTTTCTCTGTAAAGTCTAATTACTACAGTGATATATACCTTGTTTGTTTGTGAAAACAATAAATGACATAACTTATTCTTTCTGTCAGAAAAAGATGGAAATGAAAGCCTACATATGTGTCCATTAGAAAAAAAATAGGTTTCCACAGTAAGAAACTAAGATGCATACACTTATTATGTATGTATGTATGTATGTATGTAAATATGTATGTATGTATGTATGTATGTATGTATGTATGTATTTGGTAAAGGGCATCACTACACAGCTCAGACTCATAGTGATTCTTCTGTCTCAGCCTCCCCAGTGCTGGGATTATAGATGTGCACTACCACAGCCAGTTTTATTGACTCGCTGGTCACAGATTGGCACAGCATGCAGTACTGGGGACTAAACCCTGGTTCTGTTTCCTGTGCTTGCCAGGCAGATGCTTAGACCACCAAACTATCTCTCTGGCTCCAAGATTTATACTTTGGCTTTGTTTGATCTCATCCAAATATCTTATGCTTGGTGTCTCCTTATGACCAAGGAGATAAAAAAGACACATGTGAAAACACTTAATAGAAATCCAGGTTATATTGTTTTCTCTCCTTCATCTCTGTTACTGCTCAGAGAAGTGACAAATTAACTTTCTTGAAGTATTTGTTCAAACCAAGACATAGGCATTTACTTCAGGTAGACAGAATCCATTCATAGCAGTGAGAGAAAGAAAGTGAGGAGTTTTAGAAGAACATTTGTGAATTTTAAAGCAGTATTGTTTAACACTTACATTACATAATTTTAAAAGAGTATTGACTAATTTAATCACTGGAAAGTCTTTTAAAAACGCTGTTCAAAGTTATTTCTTTTATAAGAGCTACCTTAAATATTTTTCCCTGGAAACTTTTCCTGTGTTTTGTGACATATATTTCATATATATATATATATATATATATATATATATATATATATATGTCAGTTTTTACAGTTTCTGAATACTGAGATAGTCATACCGTTTTATTGAGATAACTGAAATAAAATTAAAATATGGGTCCTATAATGTCATAATTCATAAAATTATAATCATATTATTTATAGTTAAATAATTCAGTTCAAATATTACTCACATTTTCAGTGACAGTTTCCAACAGATATATAGGAACATCTTGTGTTATAGAGATTCTAGTAGCATAACTATTTCCTTAATAGAGCTGACAAATACTTTGCTCTCAGTAAATTTAAAACCTCAGAAAAATCATTCTATTGAATAAAGACTTAATGCATATTATTTCAATTTAAAATGTTATCCAGTTACCTTACAATTTAGTTCTACCCAAAGAAACTGAGTATGACACTTTGATTAGATAACGGGAAACAAGAGTTTTGAGTAATCAATCACCAATTATATTTTGTGTGTTTTTCTAATTAATTTGTATTTAAGAAAAAACAATTACAAAGTCATAGGTGAGAAGCAGAAAGTATGTTGAAAGCTCCCAGAATGTGTGCAATAATGATCAATCAATAAAATCATTATAAAGCTATGCTAACATGATCTCCTTTTGCAAATCTTCAGAATAATAAATGGTCTTCTTCAACCTTGTTGGTTTGTCCAGTTGCTGTTTTGGAATCATAAATCTCCTTTTGTTTATAGCCCAAACCTCCTTAATAGGACTGAAGACTTAAAGGGTCACACTGACCCTGACTTTTCCAAACATTTCCAAATAATTCCAGCTCCCAGCAGGGCCCTATATTATCTAGTCACTACACAGCATTGTAAAAGTTATTATGAGCTACATGTCTTGCAAAATTTTAAGATGACTGCATTTATGTTTCTGTAGTAAGTTTCTGTCTACACAAAGTGAAGTAACTTTTCAATTCTTGGACGCTAAAATTTCATTTTCTATAGAAACAGACACATTTATTTTATTCTAGGGACACACATTTTGGCACATGAAGTATTATAACCTGCAAGGATTATTGTAGATCAATGCCAAGGAAAGTGGCCAGGTATGATAGCATAATACAATAGAATAATATATAACTTAAAATAGTTGTAATACTATACAATATAATGATAAATGATATAACAGCTACACATAATAGGTACAGCTACAAGACATGGAATTATAAAATGCACATTATAATACAGTTGTCACCTTTTCATGGATTAATACATTTCAAGAACCTCAATGAATTCCCAAAATTGTGGCTAGTACTAAAGCATGTTTACATCATTTTTATCCTACTGTGCATATGTATGATAAAGCTCATAGGCACAATAAGGGATTGATAATAAAAAATAATAATAAAATAGAAAAATTATAATAATATATTTCAATGAAATGTCTAGCATCACTATGCCTATATGCATAAGTAAATGTGAATAGGGGCACTACAATATTGTAAGAGTTGACTGGATAACTAAGCTGGTTATGTGTGACTATAGAGCAGGCAGCATATAGATTGTGGATACACTGGAGAGTGGGATGACTCCCATCCAGGCAGAATGGTGCGGGACAGCATAAGATTCCATCAAACTACTTAGAAGAGGACACCATTTAAATCTTCTGAATTATACATTTATACAATTTTTAATTGTAATTTCTGTGACTCCTTTGAGAAGTGTGTGATGTGTTGCTTTACACGCATCCAGAATACTTTACAGCATTGTACTGATGACATTACACTAATGGAATATATTTTACCAAAAGAAACTGGCTTGAGAAGGTCATGAGAAGAGCAGGGTTGTTCATAAATCAAAGAATGGTGATGATGGCTGGGGAAGGGAGAACCAGATGAGACAAATAGATGAGAGAGAGAGAGAGACAGAGAGACCAAGAGACAGAGAGAGACAGAGAGAGAGAGAGAAAGAGAGAGAGACAGGGACATAGACAGAGATGGATTCAGAGATGGAGACAGAGACAGAAAGAGAGAGAGACAGAGAGAGACAGAGAGAGATAGAGACAGAAACAGAGATGAAGACAGAAACAGATACACACACACACACACACACACCCGCACTCTACAACATAGCCCAAAACATTTCTAAATCCTGAGTAATCCACATTTCAGCTCCCTCAAGTAACACATACTAATTTTTATAAATGGTGTGTTTATGGATGCATTTATTGCAAAACAAAAAAGTCCTGGGCTGTAACCATGAAGGTACCAGACACAAGGAATTAATAAAGTCCAAAATTAATGGGATAGACAAAACATGTAAGACAATAAAATGTGGACTAGTGCTGTGACAGCCTGAAAAAAACTAAACTTTGCTTAGCTGTCTTGGCAAGGACCTCACAGGAGAAGTGACACTGCATCTGGACTATGAAGTATAAGTGGTTATACAGGGGGAACTTAAGGAGTGAACCTGAGAAAATTTACCTTGGCTGAACTCACCTTGCAGTTCCTAAGGTACTGCAATAAATATTTTGTAAACATTGTCTGGAACCATGTAACTACAATATGGATGCAAACTATATCTACATTTTCTGGCCTTAGAATTGATGATTGTAAAGAAAAAAAACCTCAAGTTTTCTGAGCATAGTGACATAAATGTGTAATACCATCACTCTGGAAGGTTGAGGCAGGAGAATCAAAAGTTCAGCCTCAGCCTGGGCAACTAAGTGGTGTTTTACTTACCTTCCTCAATAGTAAGAAGGGGCTGAGGCTGTAGCTCAGTGCAAAGGCCTCTAATACTGTAGGAAAAAAATCTCTCAAGTTTATACCTAGCTAGTGGCAGGTATGATTTCAGTGTGAATCTAGTATTGTATGATTCAACATTTCTTCTACTCCAAGATAATTTCCTGAGGACATTTTGGGAAAATATCTTTAAGTGGCAAAGTTTTGATATTCTGGCATAGCATGCAAGTTAGATTTAGAGTAAGCAGGTCAGTGTGTAGTTTTGAAAAGGCAAAGGGGCTGCAAAGTTGTAAAATTGAAGGTTTTCATAGTGCATTCTGTTAAGATTTATTCCTATAATTTTAATGTGTATATTCACGTTAGTGTATTCTGTATATACATACACTCTTACAATCAACACATACTCTTCTCATACCTAGCCTTATCATGGAATGATAATCCTGTAATTTAGTATTTATACTTTCTTTTCATTATCAACTCCAGAACCATCTTTGTTGTTGTGAAAAAATGGTCTTAGTTGCAGTTTTCTTTTATCCCAACATTTGGATTTAGACAGTGTACATCTTGTTCCTCCAACTTTTAAACTACATTTTATCTTGAATGAAAAAATTAATATTCAGTGAAGTAATTGTTACCTGGTCTGTAGATATCCATTTATCTTAGGAGCCAACTTTTCTTTTTGATTTATACTGCTATTAAAAAGCACTGTGACCCAAATGCATTAGGTGCCAAACTTCTTATTTCAAAATTCATTGGCCTGCTGGTTTGCAGTGGTATTCTGTTTCATATAAAGATGGTTGGGCCAGAAGAAGCCCTGGACTGGGTTGGCCATAAAATGTCTACTGGCATTGCTTTTGAAATTTAGAGGTGTCAAACCTAGAGTTTTGGCCAAGTTCCAGATTAAATCACTGGGTTTTGCCTCTTAAATTCTCTCCAGGGTTCTTCATGGTTCTCTTGGCGATTTTTCCAGTCTTCCCTTTGAATGATTTCAAAGATCTCTTCATTAGCCAGATGGTTATCCCTATTGACTTATAATAAGTACTAACATCCAAGTCAGCAGGTGAGTGGGTTGGAAATTCCTACAAGGTTCCATTATTGTAGAAATTGGGAAGTCTCTAGGAGTCTTTATAGTCCAGTGACTTTTTGGAATCACTTAAAAATTAGTGACTTAAAGCAATGACCACAGTTTTGCTTCAGTTTCTGCAACTGTGTAAGAGTGATTAAGATGAATGTCTTTGCTCTATTCAGCATCACTGGGTCAATACAAAGTATGGGGGCACTGTAATCTTCTGATATGCTGTCTCTTGCACACATGACAGATGAAGCTGGCATCATCCAGGACCTCTGCTGGGGTTATATCAGGCTTTTCCATTTGGCCACCTTTCTCGTAGCTTATTTGCTATGTATCACGTGTGTGTAACCATAGAGAGCATGAAGCTGAAGCTGACCCAGCTGATGCTGAACTGAGGCTATGTAAGTGTACATTTATGATGAATATGCACCATGTTTTCTAAAATAGGCATTGGCACTCAGGTTGTTTCATGGATTCATAACCATACTATTTATGAATTGTCTACAGTTTGTACTCACCAATGTTGAGAGAATAGTTGCAACAGAGATCTATGAGATAGAAATCATAAAATATTCACCATATGGCTCCTACATAAAATATTTGCCAACATTTTATGTTCTACAGAAGAAACTGTATTCCTTTATCATTCACCTGCACCAAGAGTCAAAGACTGATGTGGTTGTTGCTTCATTTCAGTCTTCTAAATCTCATACAGTATGGCCCTATGATCAACACTCACAAGACTAAGGTGAAAATAATTCATCTATGATAATATGATCTCTGATTTTGCTTAATGCTAACCAAGTGAAGATTAATGTCCTAACATAGTAGAACTTTAAAACTACCAACTATGGAATGACAATGAAGTGCCCACCTTTGACAGGTGTAGACAAAGGAAGGAGTATAGAAAGAAAAAAAATCATGATGTGTGTGTATAGACAGTACAGTTGGGATAGATAATGCTGTGCTTCTACATAATCCTATGAGAGGTAAGATTTGCACTGATGGTGGTTGGACAGGATATTATGTCGGCTTCTAGTACTATGGTCATCCACTAGGAAAATAATTATTGAATTTTTGATATAATTCAGGTATAAAAAATAAGATAAGTAAACAGCTACACTCTTAATTTACTGATAAGAGACACCTGCTATAATAATGTCTGTAAGTATAATATCATCTATGCACCTTGTACGATACCAAAACATTATGAAAACAGTTTGCAATGTATTATTTTATCGAATCTGTATGATTAAGGTGTCTTAAAACTGTCTGATTGATATTTGTACTTCAATAAAATAAAAATTAAATTAAAAAAAAACTACCAACTATTTTCTACAGGGACAAAGTGCTTAAAGATCTGGACTATGTATACAAAGGCATAGGGCTGGGGAGATAGCTCAGTAGAATAAGTACTTGTCTGGCAAGTGCAAGGTCCTTAGTACAATCCCCAGTACAACCCAAAAAAGAACATACAAATGACAGAGTTCTACATACTGCATATTTAATGCATCACTCAAGGTTTGATCAGGGAAGAACTACTAAGGGATTTTCTACAAAGATTTGACTTAATGAAATTTGCAAAGCTGGTTCATCAGCAAAAGGGAGACTGTCTCTTTTGTTATATATCAGAGTACCACTCAGAAAGGGAAACATAGATAACACAGAACTGTAAAAGTAGAGCCAAAACTCAAGAATTCAAACTTGAGCCTCTTTGTTCAGCATATTTATGAAGATGATCTTGGAAACAATAGCAGTCGCTTGCCTCCACTTAGCCTCCTGCTTTGATAGTAGTGTTCTCCTAGCAGAAACTCTATTCATTCATCTGCACCAAGAGTCAAAGACCGATGTGGTTGTTACTTAATTTCAGCCTTCTAAACAAGATATCCCTGTGGTCAACACTCACAAGAGTAAGGGGAAAATAATCTGGAAAATAAAATCCAGTCCAAACGATGCAATGCATGAAAGTCATATCATGCAAATATAAGCAGGCTCAGTAAGCTTCAGGGCTAACTGGGAGAACATTACACAGGTATCTTAGAGTCTACACTTACTGATCAACTAGACCCCTGTCTTTTATATTCAAAGCTTGACAATGATACCATATTTGACACAGTTGTCTAGGCTAGAATGCAATAATTCTAGTTTATTCTTTTCTGTTCTCTAATAACTTTGTCTGATGTGCCCCTTTTGTCTCTTAGGTGTGTATTTAGTCTTTTCCTCACTTGCTATTGTTACTATCTTAGCTCATCCAACACCACCACTGAGATTATTATACCAATATTGTGGAATAGTATGGTTTATCTCACAATACCTCGTGAGTTCTTTGATGGGGCTTTTGGGAAGTGATTGCCTCATGAGGATATGCTACTTGTCATTGGATTCGTGCACTAATTAGTTTTGGCTAAATGTGATTGAGAAGAGAAGTCTGTTTGGAGTATGTGGGCCAAGGGGTGTTGACCTGGGAGGATCTGCTTCCTGCTTCTTCCTTCATCTCTCTCTGCTTCTCACCATGTCTTGAGCTATCTTTCCTCTTCCAGGGCTCCCTATTGTGCTATCCTTCCCTGGAACAAGCCTGTGGACTGAAATTTCTACAAACAGACCCAAAGTAAACTTCTCCTCTTTTTACTTATGGATGCTGTGCTAGATATTGTTTCTCAGCAACAAGAAATTAATTAGGGCATCGAAGATCCCTAGATTGTTAGTATTAAATTCCTTCAATCACCTTCTTCACTGCTCCATCAACAAAACAAAACATTGCTCCCTAATTGCAAAATTGGTTTAGTATCTCCTAATATTGAATTGAGGATAAAGTCTCAAATCAGCATAGCATACAAGATTGTTTACAATTTGAGATCATAGACTTCAATTGTTTTTTCTCACTGCTTAGCACTGATATCACTTTCTATGTTGTGAGGAATTACCATCTTTCTCATTTTAGTGAGTGGCTCAGATTGCTCCTAGCATAAAAGTTGAAAATTTTAGTTGTCACAGTTTTACAACTTACCCTATACTATGACTGAGATTTGTTCAAGTGGCATCAATGCAGAGATGACTGCAATGTTTGATGAAAAAAATTCTTTATGTTCTCTGATAATCATAATGTGTTAGGATTACCTCCTCACAGCAAACTTCTCCAAGGATATCAGCTAGGTACCTTATAATAATTCAATTCAAATCTAACACTATCTTCGCAGAGTTATTGTCAGGTCTCAAAAGTTAAGGCATTGGCTTTATGAGACTTCCTTCCTTTTAGTTCATTCAAAAGATGGGTACAAGTTCCCATTTGTGACTTGTGGCTGAGGGACTATCAATCAAGAATCTTGCAGCACTTCCTCTTACCTCCTCTGTAATTTACTAGAGTGACTTAGAGAACCAGGAAAACACTTTCTATAAAGATTCATATAAAGGCTGCAAATCAACGGCCAGATGGAAGCCAGATGCATAGGAAAAGAAATGAGCAAAGGTCATGGGCCTTCCTTGCCCTTTCTGGGCACATCATCTTCTCATTATTTCCACTTGTTTCACAATTTTCAGGTTCTCCACACTTTGATCTTTGGGATTTCACAAAGCCATCATTATGCAGGAGTGATTGGTTACATCATTTATCATCAGCTAACTTCAATCTTCAGCACCTCTTTCCTCTGAAAATTTTTGGGTAGACCTAAAAAGTTCCCAGCCCCTGATCCCATGGTTGCTTACACTGGCAACCAGCTCCCAATCCTGAGCCAGTCTACGACCCACAAGACTAGATTCAGTGAAATGGGCCATTTCCCAGAACCCTGTCTACAAAGGGCACTAGAACCTCTGTCTCAGAAACCAGAGGCAGAGACCAAATGTATATTTCACAACATCACAAAAGGGAATTCTCTGGAGACAGCTGAAAGTTGAAACAAGCATGATTTTCTTGATGCAGAATTGGCAGTGCAACCCATTGTTTTGTTTCATGATTTTGAAATGTCCCGAAATTTTATGTTCTGACCAATTCTGTTCCACAGTTTGATAGTTATTCTGGTTTGTGCCAGAACTATGCCAAATCTATCACTGGACTGATTTAGTAATTACATCTCAGCATCAAGTACTGTAGACTCTGACACCCCTGAAAAAACTATGATGGTATGAGGCTTTGGCAGGACATCTAGACAGAAAACATAATATTTGTTTCTCTGCTCTGTGTTTACATGCTGCTTTTACTGTATGCATGATTGTGTCCAAAATTTTACTTCTTACAAAGAATCAGTCATATGGAATTAGGTACCCTCTTCACTCCAGTGTGTCTTAGCTGATTACATCTCAAAGAAAACATTATCTTTGGAGCACTGGGTTAGGACCACAACATATAAATTTATGAGAGAAATAGCTAAACCCACAAAAGAGTATAAAAAATTAAAAAATATGTACGTAAGGTGTTCTACACAATGTAAAATATGTCAGACAATAAATCCTACTATTCACACTTAATCTGATAAAGTGTACTTCATGTTCTATTCTACTGACTTATTTCATATCTAATCACATAAGACACACTGCAGGATCATAAGTATCTTAGAATTTTAAGTGTGGTCCTCAGCTGAGTATTGTATAACCAAGTTTACATTATAGCTGATATATAAGCAAGACCTGTTCTTTTCAGCTGTAGCTTGTCCCAGATTTAACATTTAGGTAAATGACATGTATACAACATTTCAAACTCTTGGAACTGTTAGCAGAAATGTACATGAGAATCTCATAATTTGGATGCTAGAGAAATACTCCAAGTGACATAAGAACTCATTTGTACTACACAACTCAGTTGGAAACTAGTACGTAAAAATGGAATTGCGTTGAGAATAAGCAGAACTTCAGGTAGTCTGTAAGATGGATTTTCACAAGATCTTTTAGACACAAGTCCTCATCTGTCAAAGTGACTTGCTTATTTATTCACTGGCATTTTATATGCAACACTGGAGAAAAATGTACAAATGATTCAGATGTATTAGCAACCACAACAGAAATAAAATGTTCTGTTAAAAATGGTTATCATAAACAACCACTTAGAATATTAACAATCTAAAATGATATTTCTTTTGGAAACATCAGCTACTTTCTCCATCACTGATCTTTTCTATGTACTATCAGTGTGTCAATATTATTTTGAAACTCTAGACAAGTTGACCCGGTTATAAATCCACATTTTCATTTGCTTTCATGTTAACTTCTCTGCCTCTCACTTTTCAGTTATTAGTCATCATGGGTGGAAACAAAGTCCTTAGGATGCAGAATTCTGTTAGTTTGAGAGAATACATTGTTAACCAGTTTACACAATTCACTGGTCATTGTTTTCAAACTAACCGGTTCAACTAACCAGTTTACATAACTGAGAAGAAAATATTGATTAGCAAATTATTGTAGTTCAAGGCAGAGCTCTAAGGGTAGCAGTTAAAATAAAGTCTTTGTCATTCAGTTGATCAACTTAGGTGTTTTGGAATAGCTATTGAAGACTAATAGTGACTGAACCATAGATGCTTTACTCTTGTTACAAATGGGTACTGTAGACATTTGTAATATCCATTTAGAACACCATTTCTAATAAAATACTTGTAGCTGTAGTTTCTAATGAGAGAACTTTAAGGTTCTTGTTTGTAACAGTGCCAGAATTAAATGAAATATTGATTCTGTCCAGAGCAATTACCTTGGATCATCTCCAAGCAATAGCTACACAAGCATCTCTCCAAGCCCAAATATTGAGTAAGCTCAGACATCAATCTGAGAATATAATTTAAAATTATTTATTGTACAATTTTGTTCCAAAATTCAGTTTGGGGTAATATGAAAAACTGACTAAATGATTTGCAATCCATGTGTTCCTGGGAATATTTTAAATTGTATTACTACATTGTGCCAAATTCAGCCACATTTTTGTTTGCTCATAAGATTATTTATATGATATTCATGTTTTGGAAATATGTCATCATATCTATTTGCGGAAATGGAATGCAGTGTCTTTCCCTGTACTACACAGTGATATTTCCTTGAAGATCTATGGAAAAAATTTCTCTATTGGAAAGTAAAATCTCTTTCCAATAAGTGCCAGTTTCTTGCAATGATTTGTAAACTAGGAAGCTTAATAGCAAACCTGTGGAATACCTATCCAAACAGAATCTTAGATCACGTAGCTTGGAGTACAGCCTTTACCTGGGATATTATTCCACCTGTAATTATTATTTTTTTCTCTGACTTAATTTATTCACCTCTTTGATACAATGCATTTTTTTCAAGTGGTACAATCCTTTTTTTTTCCACTTGGTGGAAACAAGAATTGAACTTAGACCCTTGCACTTGCCAGGGAAGCCCTCATTATACTGAGCTATCTCCCCGACCCCTAGTACAATCCTTTTAAAAATCGAACCCATGTTAACTATATAGCTCAATAAGTAAAACACAGAAAGAAAAAACTTCTAAAACACCAGTTTAGATAAAACATACAGTTAAAATGTATTATAAATAAAGCTATTGTTTTGCCCTTGAAGGAGAAAATGTCCATGCGGTAGGAAGCATCCCCTGGTGGGGAATGGTTGGAGGTCTCTCCAAACCCAGCACGGATGGGCCTAGCTGATGGGAAGAAAGTCGCATCTCAGTTTCATTGTGATAAGGAAATGAATTCTTTCAACAACAGTGAGTTTGGGGGAAGTTTATGATCCTCAGAAAATACTGTAACTGTCATTGAAAACTTGATCTCAGTCTGGCAGAATAATGATCATAATATCGGGCTCACCTGTGCTAGGACTCCTGACCCCAAAATACTGTAACATAATACGCTGAATTGTTTCAAGTGGTTGCATGCAATTTGGTATATAACAATAAAAACTGATAAGGAAAGCTAACTCAGACATTTCAATACCAAGATATATTCTAGTAAAATTATTGAACTTTGACGTGAAAAAATACTTTGGATATTCTGTCAAATAAAGAAATTAATTAATGATGCAAAAATTCAAATTATCATCAAATTTGCTTATATTAATGCTTTATGCTAGAAGGAAGTGAAGTATAATAACTATGATATTGAGGAAGCATAAATATGAGTCAATGAATTTTATTTATCTAAATTGGCTTTAAAATATAAAGGCTATACACTACCAGGAAAATGTAAGAAATCAGGGAATGTTGTGTCATAAGTTCTTTCAAGAAATCAGCTAGAGAAAATAGATCAAATGATTGGAGAGGTAGTGAAAGCAAAATTTATTATGAGCTTAAGAGAGACTTGTAGAGTCTTGGTTGTTTCGTGAGTCTTATAGAATTTGTAGTAAATTATGGTGAAAACAGTAACAATGTAGATGTAAACATGAGAAGAGGGGAAGAATAGGATTTATCATGTGAAATATAGACTAAAGTTTCATTCAACCTGTTGTTATTAATTCAAAGAGAAAGTAATACTTTATTCCAAATGATGAGGTATGGAGAGAAGAAAGGGAGAAACATATTAATTAATTTAAATAATTCTTATGGCTGTAAATTTATGACCAAATCATGCATACATTGTATGCATTAAATTTACATTTCTCATAACACAAAGTTAATCAATAATAATCAATATTATCTGTATGCTATTCTGGAGCTTATACTACATAAGAGCATTGGCCTGGATATATTGTTAAGTTAACTAAGTGTGCAGTATGTGCTACATAAATTGAGGAGTATAAATGCATGAATGAGTATGTATGTATGTATTAAGACAATAAATATTAAAAGTAAATTATCACATTAAAGGTTAGAGAAGACAAGTTTGAATAAATCTTTTGAAGATATAATTTTACTGTCATAAGTAGTTGACACTAGGAATTGAATTTACTAATTATTTTTACCATCTAGAACTGTGAAGAAAAGTAAATTTCTGTTATTTAATTTGTCCAGTTTGTATTTTGTTATGACAATCTGAGCAGACTACTACAGATACACAAAATTAAAAAGAGTGAAGAAATATATCTCTAATCCAAAGACTATAAGCTTATAAGAAAGGTTAAAATAATTAATAAAGCTTGATATTAATTTCAAGATCAGAGCAGGAGAAATTAATGTAGGAGAAGGGACATTATTTCATAATTATAAAAGAGTCAATTTTCAGGAAGGCATAATAATAGTGTAGTGAGCATGTGCATGAAAATAGAGTATCTAAACATCTAACACAAGTTGGGCATTGTGGCACATGCCTGTAATCTCAGGACTCAAGAGGCTGAGACAGGTGGATAGTTATGAGTTTGAGACCAGCTTGGGCTACAAAATGAGCTCAAGGCCAAACTGAACTGCACAGTGAGACTATGTTTCAGAAAAACAAAAACATCTGAAGCAATACTTATAATATTGTAAAGAAAAAATAGATGAATTCAGTTCTACAGCTGGAAACATTTTTCTGACAGAAATGGATAGATGTAGGAGGTATAAAAAAAATCAGTAAGGGAATGGTCTAACTCAATGTCACCATTAATTAACTGGATGTAGTTGACATTAATGAAGTAGTTCATTTAGCAGTAGGATAACATACATTCTTCTCAAGCTCACCAGTAGCACTCACACAGATAGATCCATTTAAGGCCATTAAATAAACATTCTTAAATTGAAAATAATGGAAGTCATGCAACATATGCTCTCAGATTAAGGAAAAATTAAACAATAACTCAATAACAGAGAGATGTCTGGAAAATCCCAAAATACATGGAGATTATATTAAAGAAAACTGAAAATAATCTTGAACCAAAAGTGTAACCTATTAAAATTTGAGGGAAGCAATGAAATTATTCCTTAGACTGCAATTTATGTCACCAAATGCACACATGTGAAAGAAAAAAAAATTAGAAAATCAATTATCTTAACTGCTAGGTTGGGGAGCTGGAAAAAAAGAACAAATTAAATGAAAAGTAAGCAGGACAAAAGTAATAATGGTAGAGGAAAAATCAATGAAACAGAAAAGAATCAAAATAGGGTTGGGGAGACAGCTCAGTAGAATAAGTGTTTGTCTGGCAAGTGCAGTCCTGAGTTCAATCCCTGATACCATTAAAAAAAAAAAAAAGAAATGTCATGGCTGACACCGACAAAGGCTCAACAAATTACAGTACAGGATTTCAGGCTAAATCCTGAGAGGATCTGACTGACCTTGTCAGATACAAAAAGATATAGGTCTTGCTTTATCTTGGTCTTAACAGTCCAGCAGGAAAGTATGATAACGAGGTATTATAAGGAAAGCCATATTAATATGCTGAGCTGTAAAGTGCTCAAGTTAACAACTTTTGACATTGCCAGTTCTGTGAATAACCCACTACTATTATGGACTACTGGACTATATTGTATTACTTTGTTGAATTCACACACCTACAATATTTAAATGGCATTGGAATACCCACCTCTGACAAAACTAAGCAAAAAAAGGGGATATAAATGAAGGACCATTTTGTATCTGTATATACCAAATAGTTAGGATAGATATACAGTGACTTTGTCTTAATTCAATGAGAAGAAATATTTGTAGTAATGGTGTCTGGACAGGATATCATGTCTTCATCTTGTATTA
>PVKA01036349.1:0-21867 GCA_004027165.1 Ctenomys sociabilis
CCCCTCCTCCTTTCCCTCCCCTCCCCCTCCCCCTTTCCCTTCCCCCTCCTCCTCCTGCCCTCACTCCCCCTAGTCAATCAGTTCCTTTTCTGTGTCCCCAGCAGCTGAGCCCAAGGTCCGTACTACACTCACCACACCGCCCTGACATCATTTGCCGATGACTGTGATCCTGATTTCCTAGGGGGAGGACACCAAGTCTTTTGTTTTATCCCAGCATCCTGTTCGGCTCACATGCAGTACCGTAAGTGCTGTAAGGGAATTGCATTTGCGACTCCCATCCCAAATAGTTTCAGAGAACTGAAATTTCTTTTTTTTTTTATGGGAAGAAGTTTAATGAAGGGATGAGCCTCCCTGATTTTCCGAGACTGACTGACTTGAAAGCAATAGCAACATTTGTATCACATGTGATCTTAACTTTTTTAAAATTAAAGCTATTAACCTGGTTGTTGCTTGGCAGTGCTTATTCCTCAAACAAAATGGCTACAATTTTGTAAAGTAGGCCAACATAAGAAGTTGCAGATACACTTCCAGAAGGCAAGTCCAACCGTGGAGCCAGGGCTCCAGTGGCATCAGATTTGCTTACTAATTTGATTGAAAAGTCACTCGGAAAGTAATGATTAAAAAGATGCATGTGATTCCGGCTCTGATTCCTGATGAAGCTTAGAGTTGCAGGAACCCACTTGTGTCCTCCACAAAACACCAAATAAATTTTCATCACTGAAGCTTTCATTTGGCATTTTGAGGAGCTGTTTCTTGCCTCCGCTTAGCTGGTTCACTTAATGAACTTTTGGAGCGACAGTCTATCTTGAGCTGCAGGCCTAAATAGACGTCAGAAAATTCTAACGATCTTTCCATGAGAAGTCGGCCATTGGGGATTCAGGGATGAACTCTACCTGGTCAAGAAGTCATCTAATGCCATGTCTATAAGAGAAAAGAGAGAATCTTAATAAGGCCCAGCTGCAGCCACAGTTGGACGTAAAAGTATGCAGAAAGCAGCAGGAAATCCTCAGTGCCATGGATGCCAGGGCACAGTTTCCTTTGTTCTCATTACTTGGACAATAAATCTTAATATTTTCCAGAAATTTGGATGGATATGACAAACAACTATGTTTATAGTAATATGATTACATTTCTTAAATTAAAAGCATCAACAAGGTCATATGTTTCTTGCTCTTGTGTAACAATGGGCAGCAAAATTCACTGGCATCTATAGAAATTCCAGACCACTGTTGACCCCATTTAATTCTATAGTAGAAATGTGGGAAAGGCTCTATGTTCTCTGAGATCATCAGATATGAACTTCTGTGGAGGACCACCTGGGCAGCTCTCCTTGAAAGAAGAACAGCAGTCTCCATTGTGGCTATGCCTGACTCTATTTCTGCGTATTGATAGGTACAGAGCTGGCTAGGATTTTCTTTAACCCTTCAGTTGGTTTTAAGCAATGCATATCGGTCTAGCTGGGGCGCTGGTGGGAGTCTTTGATGATAGTACAGGAGTGTTTCCCTGATAACCCACACCTGATACAAGCAGTGTCCAGACAGGGTAAAGAGCCAGTGCTCCACGCTGTCTGCTGGGATCGAGCCTTGAGATAGAGGCTATGACTTCCTGGGGCTAGAAAGACTACATATCAGAGCTGAAGCATCAGACCCCAAAACATTAGATACTAACTCAATAGCATAATGGAGATTACATTTTTTGCATATCCGTTGCTCTACATGTGACAGAGTAATTGCAGGCCTCCTACCTCGTCTAGCTCACAGTACTCACCTACTTCCTGCAATTCTCAGTCATGAGTCTTCAGGCTGCTCCTCCCTGATAACTGAATAAAACCCGGGTCTGACTCTAGGTTGAGGCCTTTGTTCCAGATAACCATCACCGGGGCTGGACTTAGGGCCCTTTGGCTCCTCATAATTATGAATATACCTTGGTGTCTTTATTCTTGCCATGGGTTGCACTGGAAGTAGTAGATTACAATTTACTTGATGGGATTCCAATAACTTAATCCATGGGATTACAAATTTAAACTTCCTAGGCTGAGATGAGGACCAGAAAGGGCTCTTTTGAGTCTTCCTCAACTGTTTGTTCTCTTTGTGTTGTTATTGCCACTGTCTCCTTAAAATTCCTTACAGTGTTACATTTGATATGTACTTTATTTACATCTACAATAGGAAGCTTCTCCTTGATACTTCAGTTTAGCACTTGGGCTTAATCAGAGATGTTAAATGCCATCATCTGTTTTGTCCACTATGCTATAAAGCTTACTAAATATGATTTCTTAAAATTGGCCCCTTCTGTTGTCCAAGCTCACACTATGAAACCAATTTTTAAAATAGTGATGAGAAATTTTAAAACTGGTAGTATCCTTAATGACGTAGGGAACTCATGTGCTTTATAGTACAGGAGACACATATGAAAGAAAAAAGCACAACTGGTGGTCATAAAAATACTTTAAATCGAGAGCTTTGAAGGATTCTTTTTCCCCTTCAAAAGAGTTCTCCTGGGGCCGGGGAGATGGCTCAGAGGAATAAGTGCTTCCCTGGCAAGTGCAAGGGCCTGAGTTCAATCCCTGGTTCCACCAAAAAAGAGTTCTCCCCTTGAGTGACATCTCAGTAAGTGAAAAAGAGACAAGCAGAAGCCCTCTGGAGGAACCCGGCTTTCTGGGGCCAGAGTTTTCTCTGCTGCGGTCCCTCCCTTGCCCTTGCCACACTGTCCCCAGAACTGCCCCCCACCTCTACAGCCCTAGCAACTCAGTACTAAAGCTAGTATATGAGATTGGATGGGATTCAGATTTACTGTGCATGAGGCAATTCCCATGTATCGTTTTTTACACCTCAATTTTATGTGCATGTTACATCTAGAAAAGCTATAATTCAACAGGATGAGCCTCCTTGCCTGCACGGGCTGTACATGAGTAGTAATAACCGAGATTTTCATTCCCATCTGTCCATGTCAAAGGTCTTTCTTTTTATTACCTGCATTTCCTAGAAAAAATGAAAGTGGGTGTATATGGCCCAGAAAAGCCCTGGAGTTAGACCCACCTGAGAATTTATCTTTATATTCTAAAAATAGCTGTTCTTTATAGTAAGAACCTTGTGTAGGTAATTGAGAGTGGAGAATTTTGCTCAGTAGGATCTACACATTGCTCACCATGAAAATCTATTTTAAATTTCATTAAGGGAATTAAATTTCTTTTTCACCAAAATCTATGGGTGCCTGAGAATATGCTAAATCCTAAACAGGGTGGGGAGGCTGGAAATAATTTTTCATGCCATAGCAGTGGGACAAGTGTTGAATAGTGGTTTCTCAAAACTGATTGCCCATTGAAATTTCCTGGGGAAATTTTTCAGTATACTGATGGCTTGGCCTCAGCCCTAGGAATTTGGTCTTTGTGGGCTAATTTTCTTCCAAGATAATTAGAGTTTCAACAGAAACCCCCAGACACATTCAAGTCCTCCTTAAGACTCAATGTAACACTTGTTTCACAGATTTTATTCCACTGTTTTATAGTTTTTCTCATTTGTATTGATAATATGAACAAATTATACATGATAATTAAAATGGAAAAATACACAGGTCAGTTATGCCAGCTGAAAAACTTAATGTTTGATTTCTTATAGTATGATTGCTTTTGTCCAACATATATTTTTAAGAACTTTAAATAGGGTATTCTTAAACAAACAGTGTATCATAATCATACAGCAAAACATGAGACTCAATTTTTCTTTTATGTATTTGGTCCAGGGTCTCATGACACAGTTCAGACTCCTAAGTGATCCTCTTGTGTCCAGATTCCCCAGCACTGGGATTACAGATGTGCACTACCACACCCGGTCTCAGGATGCCCTGGGATGGGGCCAGCATGTCATGTGGGAATTGAACCCTAGTCCCTGTGCTTGCCTAAGCAGGCATTTAGTCTGCTGAGCTATCTCGCCAGCCCAGGATTCAGATTTTGACTCTCACTTACTAGCTCTATTGCCTTGATAAGTCATAACTTTTCTGAATCTCACTTTCCTTATCAGTTAGAGGACCATAATGTAAATGGTTACGGCCTTCACCGCTGCAGGGAATTATTCAAAAAAACAAAGTGAAATAATGCCTGTGATAATGCATACAGATCAATGGTAAGTGTTATTATCAGCATGTGGCACTAGCGTGTCTCCCACAAACACTGCTGGATAAATTCAGCACCAAGTCTGAGGTCCACAACGCAATAGATACCACTGTTTAAACCAGTTTTTGACAATACAGAATTGCAAAAAAAAAAAAAAATAGCCTATATTTTAAATAAGGGGTGCCGGCAAATTATATATCCCACATTGAGCTAGATGGGCTTATTTACTGTTTAAGTCTATGAGGTTTGGAGATCTCCGACACCTAAGGCTGATCCTTTGCTCCCCTTTTTGTAGATGAGGAAACTGCGATGAGGAGAAGCTAAGGACGGGGGGCCCCGAGGCTCAGGTGGCGGCTCGCCCTGTGCGCATGGCCCAGCTGCCACAGCTGGACCCCAACCCCACCTGATCCTTCACCAAGTGGCCTTGCCTAACTTACTCCGCAGACATGTGTTTCCTGTTTGTGGTTGGATGTCAGTTCACGTACTACTGGAACATTTTGTCTACTGTTATATAATTAACTGGAAGAAAGCTTTGTGGGATGGGGAGTAGCAATACAACCCAGAGAGCATCAAAGGAGCCCCAAGAGTTTCAAGACAGCGAATAGTTGATTCATTGTGCAAAAAGATCATCTTGACTTTGTTTATATTGAAATCACATTTAGAAAAGAATTCAGTTCTTTTTGTTTTGCTTATCTATAGCCTGACAGTTGCCCTCTGCCTAATGGGCCATAGAGATACATATGGGTCACAGACAACACCAGTTAGCTGAAAATATATTTGTGTACTTATAAAACATATTTGTTTTTCAGGCAGAATAATTCAAACTGCAGTTTGTTACTATGAATAGCAGTGATACTTCTGTTCACAGAATCAGAAGAGTTTAAACGGGATGGGATTCGTCAGCTATTTTCCCTTTCTTTAATTTTAAAGGAATGTCATAATGTGCTCTGTTCCATCACAGTAGAACTCCAATAAAAGAAAAAAAAATGATTCCTGAAAGGAAGATTCATGATCCATTTTACTAAAAGATTTCTGTCAACTTCTTGGTTCAGCTACACTCAGATGTTTTTTTAAACATGAGAAAGAAATCTTTTTCATTATTAGTGCAGTCAGGTGCATTCTGAGAAGACAGAGGTCAGCATTTAAAGCTACCTTAGGACTGTTACACTTTGTGTCTGCTTTTCCCCAAAAGCCTTATGCAGTTGACGGGCAGGTTCTAGAGTTTGTGATTAATTCTTGATCCAATGCTGGGATTACGGGCATGAGTGCCGCACCCACCCTGGGGCAGATATTCTGCATACAAATGTAAGGAGGGGAGAGAGGCTGGCCAGCTGCCACAGCCACTGCTCCTCCCTTTGCTCTTTGCCGTTTCCTGCCCCCGTGAACTGCTGCCCTCTGCCACGTGCCGCCCTGCCTTGGAGCCAGCCGAGTAAGGACTGAAACCTCCACTAGTTGTGAGCTAAGTAAACCTTTCCTTCCTTAATTTTGGAGGCTGGGTATTTTGTCCCAGCAATGAGAGAAAAATAACTGAGACAAGGACAAACACTAAACATGTCAAAACCAGTAAATTCATAGTACTCCTTTCTTCAGTGGTTCACAGAGAAATCTTAAAGCTTCAAGTTACTGATTTTTCTATGTCCTCTTTTCTATGAAAATTCACTAGCCTAGTGCTGTGGAGATTCAATAGTTTCCATTTGTACCTGGTTGGACCCTAACTTGAAATTTCTTTTGTAAAAATAGCGAATTACAAGGTTTTTCTCCTTGTTATCTAAAATTAAACTTATTATAAGAAAAAGAAATTTTATATTAATTTTTTGAAAGAATTGATAGACAATGCTATGAAATCTGTGACCAGCTTTATTTTCTCATGCACATTATGGATTCCACAGGTAATTCACAAAGTGACCAATCATTTATTGATCTTAAATGTGATGTCACTGTTCCTTAGTTATTGTATTATTATGGAAAATAGGCTGAACACTGAAAGAAATGGCACTAAGAAGGTTTGGGAGGCAGTTGATTGTACCAATGGACCTGACTGGGATCTCTCCTAAAGAGTCAGAGCTCTTCCCGGCAGGATTTTTGGGATTTTATAGGAAGAGCTAGTGGGAGGTACAGAGACAGATTTGATGCATTATGATTGGAGGGTTGGGTGACATCATGGGTTGTTAGGGAGTTTAAGCACCTCAGGTTATATTGCAAGGACATCCTAAGTTACACTGTAAGGCCATCAGTTACACAGAGGCAGTCAATTCACGGGTCACACAAAGGAAGGCTTTGCCTCAGCATGTCCATTTGGTTTTGTCAGGCATTTGTGGTAAATTTTACTTAAAAGTTTGATTTCCCCTTCAGTCAGCATGTTCGTGTAGAAAGGTACATCTACTGGGCTACCACATTTTTCGTAAGAAAGGTAGTGATTCCTTCATGTAAGAAGCCATCATAAAAATTTTATACAGACTGATAGCACCAGGTCTCTTGGGCTAGACTTAGAGGTAGATCTTTTGCTTGAAAAAAAAAAAATAGGAAAGTAAAAGAGAGAAAGAAAAACAAGATAATTATGAAATCAATATGAAGGAGACAAGTGCATCTTCCCAGGGAGAGGCAACCCAGTTTCCAGCCAGGACATTCCGTTTAATCAAATCATTGAGTTCATCAATCAATTATGAAAGCTGTCATCCACACGAGTACACGAAAGGAATAGATAACGCATAATGATGCTCACTGTGTGTACAGGATCAATGTTGGTCTACCTTCATGGCTTCATCTCCCCAGTGACTTCTTGAAGTTTTGTGGACATGGTATACACTTCTATGTGAATTTGGGAGTAGCTTATAATAGTATTGTTGGTCTGCCACTGCTTCCTGCACTCCTAAATTGTCATGCTATATGTTCAAGTGACCTCGAAGATGGACACAGAGACTAAATAAAGTCTCAATTCAGAAATGGAGGATGTATAAAATGCATGCTTACTCTGTGTGTGTGTGTGTGTGTGTGTGTGTCTGTCTGTCTGTCTGTCTGTCTGTGTACATGTCCATGCTTATGTGCTCTAGCTATGATGACAAATATGATCTTAAACTATTGCATAAAAAGTGATAAATTCAAGCTTTCTATTCCATACTGCAAAACCTAAAACACCCCCCCCAACTTCTTTGTTTGAATATTCAGAAAGAGCACAAGAGGGATATAGCATATGATTGGGGTGAGGTAAAATAAAAATCCAGAGTTACACCTCTTTCTTTTGAATTCGCCCTCTGAATTCAAGTAGACTGGAAAGAAAAACCCACTGATACCAAAGTAGCATGAACTTCACTCAGACCTTCAGAACGTCTGGCTGGTGTTTCCCACCATGGAAACTTAATCCTATGATGAAGGCTTAGGCAGTTGCTTTGATATAAATAATAGTTTAACTAATTAATTTTTGATTGAGGGCATCTTCAGGAATAAATCAGAGAGGTGAGAGATGGCCTCTCCGGTCATTACTCAATAGCCCCCCAAAGCTCTAGACCCTTAAGGACTGAGAGCCTTCCCATAGGATGTAGCAGAACTGTGAGCAGGGTGAAGCTACAGTCCTGTCCTGGGTGACAGCACTGACAGTTGTTACGGGAGGGGAGATGATCTTGCTCAGAGGTATCGAAGGTGGTGACAACAAGGACCTCTTTTGGATGCGTGTGTGACAAAAAGGTTGAGGTTCTGTGTGAGCCAGCTGCAGTACCAGTAGTGTTGGAGTGTGGTAAACACCCCATAAAGGCTTACTTGATTTAAGTCTCAAGAGAACAGTAAAACTGGTATTACTAAGGGTAAACTAGGGTTTCGGGTACCTCGGGCATTCCTGGCATGGGCCATCTGGAGTAGTATGGTACCAAGGGAGGCAGTGTGGGTACCTTGGCCAAATGTATGGCTTTATTGGGAAAGAAGGATTCATTACCTGCCGGTCACTGGAAGTGAGAACCCAGAAACTTTGAAAGACTGAAGCTATGCTGACATTTGATTTCTACTGGAGAGCACGCCTATGGTGCTGAGTGAAAATTCACCTCACACAGCGTGTATCCATACGTCCCTGGGCAGTGTGAGAACCTGGATTGCAGTCAGAACTAATCACCTGTATCCACTGCTTTTCACACTGCCATACTTGAGTGATAGTCTATAATGCTGACTTTCCCAAGTGGCTCTGTGGATGCTTGAGAACACATTTCTGTCATGCACACTATTAGCCGTAGGGTTATATTATTTTACATGATTTCACGTAGCAGCTTTAAATTGGTAGATATGAATTCACTTTAACCAAAGATTTTGGAATGCTCTATACTAACACCATTACAGACTAAGAAGAAATAATAAAATCTTCCATTGGCACAACTGGCCCTCTCATTACATTTTGAGAGTAGAATATTTAGTCAGATAATTAATGTATAAAACATAATATATATGGGTGTTAGCGAGATCTGTTATTTTCCCTTTGTCATATAATGATTTCATTTAACTTTAGTGATCTTTAATACATTTACAAGATACACATTTCTTTATACATTTACATTTATAATATTTATGTATGCTAAAAGCAATGTTATGGGGAGATGGCTCAGTAGCATAAGTACTTGCCTGGCAAGTGCAAAGGTCTGAATTCAATCCCTGGTTCTGCCAAAAAAAAAAAAAAAGAATAATTTTGGGGCCAGGTAGATAGCTCAGTAAAATAAATGCTTCCCTGGCAAGTGCAAGGGCTTGAGCTTAATCCTTTGTTCTGCCAAAAAAAAATTTAACAAATTTTTAAAAAGCAATCTTAGTGTGTATTCTGAAAGAAAGATGTTTGTGGGGCTGGAGAGATAGCTCAGTGGTCTAAAGCACCTGTTTAGACAGGTGCAGGGAACTGCAGTCAGATCCCTGGCACCACATTCCATGCCAGCCCCACCCTCAGGGCTGGCTGCGTAGGCAAAGGAAGGAAGGAAGGAAGGAAGGAAGGAAGGAAGGAAGGAAGGAAGGAAGGAAGGAAGGAAGGAAGGAAGGAAAAGAAAAAGAAAGATGTTTGTTTACATTTTCCAATAGTTTGATATTTGAAGCATTGAATTTTGTCACCTGAACTAAAAATGAAATTATTTGTTCACAACTAATTCCTTCTCAGTTTCATAAAAAATATACTCCTTACCTTCAGTAATTTAAAATAGAAAGTGTAGTACTGATAGAGGATGGAGGCCATTAGGACGTTTTTACTTTTACATTTTGCTCCTTGTCTTGTCCTCTGAAGGCCTTCCCTGACTTCAGGCTCATTTTCTCTGTGACTGCTTCATCCTAGAGTCGCAGTCTCCCACTGCATGTGTCTATCTGGAAGTGACCCGTCCGTGACCCTGGGGACCATCCCAACCGAACTCAGTCCGGAGCCAGTGCCCAGTGGGGCTGCTGGAACAGGGAGAATCCAAGCCACAAGATCATGGCTATCCTACATGATTAACAAAGACAACATTAAATTAGATTTCATATTGATGGTCCATGTTAAGACAGAAAACCTTCATTTATCCCATTCCTAATGAAACGGTTAAATATAAACATAGATTGAAGTTGAAACTTGTGTTCCTTGGAAAGTAGGCAATTTCTGTCTTCCTTCTGCTGATGAAAACCTCTAAAAAGAAAAAGACTCTGACTTTCATTTGTATGTTTTACATACGTGATTTTCTCTTCTACTTGTAAACTAAAGTTTTGTGCTTTTTTTTCCTTTCTTTGAGAAGATCCCTCACTCTCTGCTCAGGAGATTTTAACTTTAAACTCTTAGGCTCATGAGATCCCACTCCTCAGCCTTCTGAGTAGCGAGGACTCAGCTAAATTTTAAACAGTATGTGACAAACAGAAACAGTGTTAGGTGCTATTATATTTGGCAAAACATGTCTAACAAAGGAGTCATTGGATTTCTTTTATAAATGAGAAATTTTAAACAGCATAACATTAATTATGTTCAACAATTCTGTCATGAACAGTGTCAGGGGCTGGGGATGTAGTTCAAGAATAAGAATAAAAATTAAAATTAAAATAAGTACAGGAGGAGGAGAAGTAGCAGAGACCACAATGCTCATTGGCCATGTAGTATATAATTTATTTATAAAGGTCACTATCACTGAAGATTATACTAACTAAAATTAGTAATAATAGCTACCATTGTACTTTTAACTCAAATTCACACAAACCTGAAAATAAAATCTTGGTGTGTTTCTGTGGCATATGGGAAGAAAATTGAAAACTAAACTCTTCTGGTTTTCCCTATCCTCTTGTGAAATTTCTGCCACCCACTTTCTGAAAGATAGTAAAATAACTTCAAAGAAAAGAAAGCATAAGATTTTTGGCTTACATTAAGTCTTGTAAAGTGCATATAACATATGTTATTATAAAACCTGGCATGGTGGTTCATGCCTGTAATCCCAGCCCTTGGGAGATTGAGCCAGGAAGATCACTGCACCTCGCGCCGACTGAAGTTGTCCTCCACGCAGCCATGACCCCTGAGGTCCGGGTGGCCCGCATGCCTGGGATAACTGAACGTGGGGGCATCCAGCTTCGCATGAAGAAAACACGTAGCAGAAAATGAGAGAAGTCACTGTGAAATACGAATGCACAGCGCTGCAGTGTGGGCAGAGAAGTCGCCGTGGTGTGTGTGGCTAGGAAGCAGCTGGCCCGGAAGATGCGAGTCTGCGACTACCTCAGAGTCCCCGCGCTCCAGGCTGCGCCCCTTGCGTGGTCGCTAAGCCCTTTTAGTTCTAAGCCTTCGGGGCAGGACGCCCTGAAGGGACACGTTAGAATGCTTAGTGACGAGTTGTAGCAGCCCTCTCAGAAATGTCCCACATCCAAGTACTTTCAGAGATGCTCAGGGTAGAAAAGTAGAGGGAATCTCCATGCTGTAACAGCTTCCATGTTTAGGGTTTTATCAGCTGGTGAATCTGAGACAGGCACAGAGAACTGCTCCTTGACGCTATGTGTGTTAATGAATTTAAGCTTCACAATCGTAGAAGAATATTATTGTCCTCATAGAAGCAGAAATTGAGGCACATCACATACGCACACACACACACACACACACACACACACACACGGTGGGAAACCTGTCTTAAAGCTTTTAAAAATGATTCAAGACAAGATAGAAAGTTTTTTGTAAGTTACTCTTGTGAGTTTGAAGGTGATGTCACATCTTTGTTTGCCAGTTGGTACAAGTTTTGTATGTATGCAAGTTCTAACAGTTTACATTTTTATTCTCACTTCAAATATACTTTATACATCATAATTTTTAAAATGTCTTTGCAGAACATCAATGAATATCTCATTAAAATATCCAGAGGTTCTTTTATTGTTTCTACATTTTGATCTTTCCCCAGAAAGATCTTAATTCCAGAGATACTTTTAAAATAATATTTATTTAGGAAAAGTCATAGTTTAGTAACTAAACCTTTTAGTTAAATTTTGAGTTTCAATGTAGTTACACTGGTGAACTAAAAATTGAGTTTGTGAAATGCTGAAGCTATGATACTTTAAGCAAATAATGGTATTTTGGAAATTTTAATGAACTGAATTCTCTAGTATGAGACAGAATTGAGTAATTACTTCATCAACCTGCACTGGTTTTACCACCAACCTGCCCTTAAAGTCTCCTATTACCAGCTCTAGTGCCATATCTTTCACCATGCATTAAAATAAAATAAAAATGGATCAAAGAGTTGAATATTAAAACAGAAACACTAAATCTGCTGGAAGACAGAATAGGCAGAACTCTTGAAGACACTGGTATAGGCAAAGACTTTATAAACATAATCTCAGTCACACAGAAAATACCACAGACAACCAGTGTGATCTTACTTCTGATCAGGAAAGAATTTGCCTGGCAATGAACTCAAGTCATTCACCCAACCCTACCTCCTTCATAAACGATGTATAATCATGGAGTGGGTTTTTATATTTTGCCTTTCAAGATTTTAACACTTACCAAGAATCTGGTTTTGATTTTTAATGGCACTATGTCTTCTCCTCCAGTATTTTCAAACTACTTAAATAAATAGAAATATAGAGTGGTTTCATCACTCAGGCCAGATGTTCAAAGTCATAATACATATGTGCTTACCCAAGAGACTATCAGATACTGAGGAAACAGCTCCATGTGGATTTCTAGATTTAAATTTACATCTATATAATGTCTTCTTTGTTCACACACAAAACCTTGTTTTTTCATTTTTCTAAAGTGAGGCTTTTCAGTGCTTCTCAGGCTGACTTGATTTTTGAGTTCCCGAAGGAAGTCATCTTGTATGTTAAGTACTTGTGCATTTTGCAGGACGGGGATACATTACCCGTGGCTCAGGATGGTTATTGTATATCATGTGGGGATTTAAAGCATCCTTGAACATTTGACATTCCTTCCATCAGTCAACAGAAATTGCCAAGTTATCCTATGTGGCTTGAGAGGTCGGGTCATCAAGTGTGATGTGTCTTCTGCCCGGTGACAGGCATGGGAAAGCCAGATGTGCTCTAAGCTGTCACACTGCTATAAACCTCCCACGCTGTGAGAAGTCCCAGATTAGTGTTGGCAAGAGAATACATGATGAGAGCAACATCCGACGGACACTGGCTGGCTGTACCTGCTCGGGCTCGGTCTTGAGCCCATCTAACTCAACTGATGGCTGTTGATCCAAAACCACTTAGAGAAATTTTGTGCAAATTCTTATTGCAGACACTAACAATGGTAAACCAGATTTAAGGCTCAAAATATTTAAATAATTTAGTTCATTGTGCTAGGAAACTGAAGCACTCAGGAAATGTTTGCTTTTTATTTCTTCTTGCTGATGCTTTGGGCTGGGACTCCTTTCACCTGCAGGTGATGGAGGTCTAGCCTGTGAACATGAAGGTCTGAAGACACTTAGCCAATAATTTGCATGATGCTGATTATTGAAAATACTTCTCCTAAATTCTTCTGTACCCAGGATTTCAACTGGGTAATAGACCTTCAGCAGAATTTGAAATATGGGGAATAAAAGGGAGTCAATTTATAACTGACAGAATAAGATCCAACTTCACTGCCTTAAGTCATTCACATTTATAGTCAAAGGGGCCAGGGAGATGGCTCAGTGGAATAAGCACATTTATGGTCAAGTTCAAATTTCAGCTCAACTATTTACTACTTATTTGATTATGATCTTGCTACTAGGGAGAAGTTTCAATCAGCTTTTTAAAGTAAAATTGGAGATGGCTAGATAGCTCAGTGGATTAAAGCACCTGCTTATGCAGACTCAGGGACCGGGGTTCAAGCCCCTACATGCTGCCCCTGCCCCTGGAGTACACTGAGAAGGTGACTGAAACTGAGTGTGATGGTGTACTCCTGTAATCCCAGCACTTGGGAGGCTGAAAACAGGAGGATCACTATGAGTCTGATCTGCGTAATGAAACCCTGTATGTTGGGCACCAATTGTAGGAGTTCCTCCAGGTTCTCCTCTCATCCAAGAAGTTAATATTTGTAATCCCAAAGACATATAATTAGAATCCTACCAAATTAATTCCAATCTACCACTCCCAGAGCAACCTATCGCCAAAGTAGACACTAAAACATATTTATAGTTATTGGGGATCCAAGGGGCCCTAAGTCCAGCCAGAAGACGGCTTTCTGGAAAAAAGAGACTCACCCAGGCCCTCACCTGGCTATTATTCAGTGGAGGAGTGGCTTGAGGAGAAATGACTGAGAATTGTGGGAAGTGAGCTGAGCTAGGTAAGTGGTCTACATTTACCTCTGCCATGTGCAGAGAGGATATGCGGAGACAGTAATCTGCTTTATGCTGGTGAGATAGTATTAATGTTTTTGGGGGTCTGATGTTTCAGCTCTGATATACTCTTTCAAGCCCCAGGAAGTCATAGCCTCTATCTGGAGGCTCGATCACAGCTGGTGGCGCAGAGCACTGGCTCTTTATCCTGTCTGGACCTGGCTCACATTAAAGAGCGGCAGGTGTAGGTTACCATGGAAACATGCATACCACCTTCAAAGACTACCTTGGCTAGACCAGTATGCATTGCTTAAGGCCAATTGAAAGGATAAAGAGAAGTCCTAGCCAGCTCCGTACATAGCAATATGAGGAAACAGAGTCAGGCTCAGTCAAAATGGATTGTCACTCTTCTTTCAAGGAGAGCTGCTCAGGTGGTCCTCCACAGTACTGAATACATTTTTTTTTAAAAGCAAAGTAAAATTTGAGAAACTAGGATCAAGTGTTCAAGCAAGAGTTTTAAGACAGAAAAGTGAGCATAGGTATAAACTGGGGGCTAGACAGGTGAATTTCATGGTACTATACATGGAAGCTATGGGGAAGCCAAAGTGTATTTCACATTAAACAGTTAAACAGCCGTAAACAGAACAATAGTGAATTTACTTTCTTTATCACTCTATCTTGTGTCTTACTGTCATTTATACTTTCAAATGTTTTAATAAATATTTCTACTGATTATTTTATTCTTATTTATTTATTTTTAAATTTTAAAGAGAAGTATTAATATTTAAGAAGAAAATCCTAGGAGATTGACAATGATTAATACATTACACATTCTTATTATCAAAGTATTTACTAAGGATATATGATATATGGATGAAATTTTGTTGAAACAATAGTAGCACAAAACTTTTTTTTAAATGAATTAACAGAAATGAGTGACATACCTAGATTATAGAATATCTATATCTATATCTTCCCTTTCCTTGTTTTCTTCTTTTCCCCATCTCAATTTCTCTTTCCTTTTGATCATTTTCTTCTCATTTCTTGATATTTATAGAACATTCTGGACATTACTTACTTTCAGTTTCTCACACTAGGAAGATAATATGGTGTTTACAAATGTGCTTCTGGTTTATTTCACTTACGAGTATATGGTCTCAAGTTGCATCCGTTTACCTATAGACGATTCAAGTTTATTTTTCTCTGTGGCTGAGTAGTACTACATTGCATAAAACAACCATATCTTTTTTATCAGCTATTTTGCGGATGAGCTCTTGGGTTGTTTCCAAGCTTTAGCTATTACAATTATGCTGCTATAAACATGATTTTACATATATTACTATGGCATGATGTGTTTAGCTCTTCTGGAAAGATACCCAGAAAGGGAAGAGCTGAGTGGAATGAAACCTCTGGTTCCAGTTTTTCTGTGATTTCCACAGTGAATGGCTGCAGCAGTCTATGCTCCCACCAGCAATGGAGAACGGTTCCTTTTCCCCATAGCCTTTCCAGTATTGGTTAGTAGTTTTTGGAACTGGGGATTGAACTCAGGCCCTTGAAACTTGCCGGGGAAATGCTTATTCCACTGAGGCATCTCTCCAGCCCCAAGATGCCCATTTTTGAATTGAGTCTTTGAACATGATTTTTTTCTTTAATCTTTTATATGTTCTAGATATGTCTTTTTTTCTGAGGGATAACTGACTTACAGTCCCCCCTACACACACACACACATTTAGTTGTCTTTTCACTCTGTCGGTAATTTCTTTTGTCAGGCAAAAGCATTTTAATGGACACCATTTGTTAATTCTTTGTAGTATCTCTCCTACAGCATTTCAATCTTGAAAACTTGTGTTTTCTAGAATTTTTACCTATTTTTTCTTCCAGCATATTTAGGGTTTCTGTTTTAGTATTTAGATCTTTGATCTATTTGGATCATAGTGTGTGGTGACAGCTATGAGCCTAGCTTTAGTCTTCAGTCTGTGGAAAGACAGTTTTTTCAGTACTATTTATTGAAGTGTACATGTTTGGCTCCACTGTCAAAGATAAGGTGATTGAGGGCATTTAAAGTTGCATTCTGTTCTGCTGATCTTCATGCCTCTTTTTTTTTTTTTTTTTTTTTTTTTTTTTTTTTTTTTTTTTTTTTTTTTTTTTTTTTTTTTTTTTTTTTTTTTTTTTTTTTTTTTTTTTTTTTTTTTTTTTTTTTTTTTTTTTTTTTTTTTTGAGTACCATGCTGATTTTATCACAGTAACTTCACAGTACAATTGAAGTTAGGGATTGTGATGCCCCTAACTTGCCTTTGTTACACAAAATTATTTTTGCTATTTTAGGTTTTTCTGCTTCTAAATAAATTTTAGAAATTTTTTCTCTAATTCTGTGAAGTATGTTCAAGATTACGGAAGTATGGTCCTTCTCACTATGTTGGCTCTTCCTGTCCATGAGGAAGGGCTATATTTGTATTTTCAGACATCTTCTCCAATCTCCTTTTTCAGTGGTCTGTAATTTTCAATGTTTAGACCTTTCACTTCCTTTGTTAGATTGATTTAATTCCTAAGTATTTCAATTTTTTGGATGTTATTATGACAGGGGTGATTTCTCTAATTTTTCTGTGAGCTTTGCTTGTGATGCTATTGATTTCTGAGTATCAACTTTGTATCCAGTTAGATAATAGATATGATTATTAAATCTAAAAGTCTTTCAGTAGAGTTTGGGTCTTTTCTAGGTAGAGTATCTTGTCATCTGCAAATAATGATAATATTTTTCCTCTTGTCTTATCTTTATTGTTACTTTGTATCTTTCTTGTTCAATCACATTGGCTAATATTTCTGGAATTGTATTGAACAGTAGTGGTGACAGTGGACATCCTTGTCTTGTTCCTGATTTTAGAATGAAAGCTTTCAGTGTTTGTCCACTTAGTGTGATGTTGGCTATTGGTTTGTCATGGATGGCTTTTATCAGATGGAGGTAGACCATTATTCCAATTTTCTGTAGTACTTATTTATAATGAATTTTGTCAAATATTCTTTGGCATCTATTGCCAGGACCACATAACTTTTCTCTTTGGCTATGTTAATATGATATATTACACTTATTTATTTGCATGTGTTGAGCCATTCTTGCCTCCCTTGGTCATCTTGATAATTTATTGCTTTCTTTTTGCCAGTATATTATTAAGGATTTTTGCATCTATGTTTAGTAGGAATATTGATTTTTAGTTTTCTTTTCTAGTTGTGTCTTTCTCTGGTTTAGGCATCAGAGTAATACTTGTTTCCAGGAGTGATTTTTATAAGTGTTTCTTCCCTTTCAATTCCCTTAAATAGTCTCAGCATTAGGAATATTAGGGCTTTTCTAAATTTCTTGTAGAATTCACCAGGGCCACTGGGGCCTGGCTTTTTTTGTTGCTGTTGTTGATAGGTTTTTAATTACATTTTCAATTTTATTGACTAAAATTGGGCTATTCTGAGTATTTGTAGCTTCTTGATTCAGGTTTAGCAACTTCATATGTGTCTAGGAATCTACTTCTGTCTTCTGTTTTCCATTTTACTAGAGTACAGTTTCTCAAAGTAGGTACTGGTGATCTTCTGGATTTACACAAGATCCATTGTTACTCTTTTCAATCCTAGTTGATTGAACCTGAGTCCTTTTTTTTCCTTTTTGGATCAGGTTAGCTAGAGATTTATCATTTTCGTTTAATCTTTCAAAGAAAGATTTTTCTCATTAACATGAATCTAATTTCAAAGAACTGATTTTCTATAAGAATCACTGAATAATTTCTTGTTAACCACTTCACCAGTGTTTGTAAGTAGTTTGCCTTCTGCACTACCTGAAATACTTTTTGAAAATTCTGATTCCTGGGCCTTTGTGCAAATATACCACACCTGAGCCTCCTAAAGGAGACTTTGGGGTCTGTACTTGCAGACACTCTTTGAGTAGCATGAAAAACATCGTTAGAAAACCTTTATGGAGGTCAAAGTCTCAGGAAAAATATTTGTCATCTCAGCTTCACTCTAAACCCTCAGTGCTACTTGTTTTATGTTTATGTCTCTTCAGGTTTTCCCCTCTATGGAATACTGTTCTCCCCCTCCTTAAGTTTTCCATATGTCCTCCTTGTTATTCCCCACTCTATCTTCCAGAAAAACTTCCCTCTTTTTTTATGGAGAAAGTAGAAGTCATCAAAATAATCTTTTCTTATATTTCCATTTTCCTGTTGAAAGCAGGGTGTGTGCTTTCTTCATGGGATGCTGCCGCTACGTATCTGTGGCTAAGGTCAATTACTTAAATTCTTTCTGGTTTTCATTTTCCTGGGCTGTAAAATGTGGGAATCTACCATGGGTTACATAACCAAAGTCAGAGTGATTTATCTTGTCTTAAAACTTTTGGGTCCCTGTGTTCTCTTTTCTGTGTTATTTTCCTTATGCGGGTCACAGGTCACATCATACCTTATCCCTAGCTCTAAATTTTGGCTCTCCAAAATTCTGATACTGCATATAATTGCTTTTAAAAGGTAATAACTAACACACTTTTGTTCCTCTTTTGCTTGAGCATCTTTTCTCCTATTCTATTTCTCTGATTAGTAAAATCACTTACCAGTCCGCAAAGTAGAACCCTATGCATAACTCTCTTAGGGGGCATAACCAGGTCATATCTACATAAAAATACCTTTCTCCATAAAGACAAACTTTAATGTTTTTCTCCAAATGTCTATACTAATTTGAAAAGTGAGCTTTTTCCAGGAATAGATATTCTGCATAGTTCAGATAGTCTTTTCCAGATGTAACATTTGGTAAATTTTGACCCAGCTAGCAGAAGTCTAAATAGTAGATATCTTTGCAGGCTTTTTGAATTCCATTTGAAATACTAACTTCTAAATATTGATGACCACCGCACATGTGCTAGAGCCTTTTGTAGTGTCATGCAGACCTTTGTTTGAATACCAGTTCTATTACGGCCAAGCTATGTGAACTGGACAAAAATCCTTCAATAATCTGACCCTCAGTTCTCTCACCTTTAAGATGTTATAGCTAGTTTATGTACCATAATACGTGTGCATCAAGCACTTAACACAATGTCTAGCAAATGCTTATCGCATGCCAGTCAGATGCCAATTAAGTAACGCAAATGAAATTTAAACACAGTGTTTTTATTCACATTTCACTTTATGTGATAAAATAATTATTGATAATTAATTAGTTAATTTAAATCCATTCTTCTAACATTCTGATAGTTAATTTAATGGGCAGACAAGGTCTCCAGACATTTGGTATGTGCACTTAGCTGAGGAGGGTCAGTGAGATAAAGATCCATCTCTTGGATCATGAATTTAGGTCAGAATCCCACCCAGGTAGAGCAATAAGACATTAAGTTGGAATAGGCTGATTCACCAAGCAATCTTTGCATTTAATGTTACAAGGACATTAGAAAGGGCCTGGAGCATTTGGTTGGTTGGTTGAAACATGTACAAAAGATGGCCCACAGATAGTTATGAATTCCAGATTTATCTAGGTTTAATTTCAAAGGGGGCATTCATACGCATATTAAATTAGAATGTTATAACGAATTAGTCATTCAAGACCTACTCACTCACACTGAAGGATGTAAGAAACACACCCGCTACCTGACTATAAGAAATGAACTGATCATGGCGCAGGGGCTTCAGTGACACAGGTGGCCATGGGCTTCAACATAGAGAAAGAGCAGAGAGGACCATCCCTGAGGAGAAGCTGTCCACAGCCCTGAGCAAGTGTCCACCAGAGTATCCTGTGGAGCAGATGAATGGCTAGCCAGAAACTAAAGAGAAATTGTGAAGGAAGATGGAAATCTGTTGTCATTTCTATAAGTTGCTTATGTGGATTCCAAAGATCCTGTAGCATCCCTGACGGTAAAAGATGCTAAAACATAGCAAGAGACAAAGAACGCAGATTGCCAAAAGCCCGTCTCTGGGATGGATATTAAGAACACACCCAGGGCAAAATTTCTTTTGTTTTTTTTTTTTTGTTTGTTTTTTTTTGTTTTTGTTTTTTTTTTTGTCTTTTTGAGACAGGGTCTCACTATGCAGTTCAGGCTGGCCTTAAGCTCACTTTGTAGCTTAGGCTGGTCTCGAACTCACAACAATCCTCCTGCCTCAGCCTCCCGAGTGCTGGGATTTCAGGCCACCATGCCCGGCCCAAAATTTCTATTCCAGGGTCCACAATACTTCACAACCATTGTGAACTTTACTCAGAAACATGGACTACTGAGAAAATTACACACGAAGAACACTTACAGTTGGAAGATGTAAATTTACTTCTGAAGCATTTTGTTACTTTTGAAGTCAAAGCCTTTCCTCTTGAGAACAAGAAAGCAAGAGTCCAAATGAAGAAAATCCCAAACTTATTTCACTTATGTGTACATCTCATCCTCTTGTCCTGTTTTTTTCTTCATTTTTAGCATATTGTAGAAATTGCTGAGTATATAATACTCCTTACTTTGACTTTTCAACTTGCTAATCTCAAGTATTTTTTACTCTTTAATTTGGTTGTTTAATTTAATTCCTGTGTGTATCAGTATGACTTACATCTATAAATTTAATAAAAAAGAGAAAAATGATGTACTATTTTGAGCACATAACACCTTAAATAGTAAATGTTTTTAAAAGCTGCATGTCTTCTGGTTCAATACAGTGGTTCTTTTATTTGAAAAATGAAAGAATTTTAATCAGTATAAGCTTATATTTCAAACCTGTAAGTCATTCAAAACCATTTTGCTTTATATAAATATCAGTATTTGAATCACCAGTGCTGCTATTTCTGAGCCATCTACATGTGTGGTTAGGTACCTATAAATATGGCTTCTATCATATGGCATCACACAATAAAGTACATCCCCTGTCCTTCTTTACCTTACCATACAAAAAGAAATAAATTGGCTTAGTAAGTCCTAATACCAAAATCAGTCTCAGGCCCCGAGTCCACCCAGTACAAATGCTGAAGACATTAGCATAGAAGAAATTGGAAATCACACATCTGAAATCTCTGAAATAATAGCATTGGAAGTAAAGAAACAACTGTAGAAAGTATAGAAGAGATCAGATCATAAATAATTTCTGAAGTAAGGAAGTAGTTATAACTGTAATCAAAGAAGTACCATGTGCTTCTAAAGAATACACTGATAAAAAATAGAGCAGAATATAAAAATGATGGATCCCTGAATAAGCAATATAGGAAAGAAATAGAATGTATGAAACAGATCCAAAGTGATATACAGGAAATTAAAACCTCAATCACAAGCTGTCAAATCCATTTGAGTGAAAGTGAAAATAGACTCTCTGACCTTAAAGACAACATTGCAGCTAGTGAAAAAGTAAGCAAAGATCTCTTAAAAACAACTAGGATGCAGGAAAAAATAATTCAACACCTGCAAGACGATGAGCAATGTGAGACTAATAGGCATCAGTGAGAAGGAAGGAGTCAATACAAATGATATAAAAAGAATATGGGCAGAAGTAATAGCAGAAAACTTCCCAAATATGGGGCAATAATCAGACATTCAGGCAACAGAAGCATATAGAACTGCAAATAGCATCAACCCAATTAAAACCACTCCCAGACATATAATAATCAAGATCCCAGAAATTCAGCACAGGAACAGTATACTAAAATCCACTAAAGAAAAGAAACAGATCATATTTAAAGGAAAACTTATCAGAACAATGTCATATTTCTCTTCATAAACCATCAAGTCAAGAAGAACATGAAGCAAAGTAATTCAAGTCTTACAAGAAAACAAATTTAAGCCCAGACTGATGCAGCCTGAAAAACTCTTTTAAGTATAACAGAGAAGTAAAATACTTCCATGACAAAGAACAACTAAAGAATTTCATGATGACAAAGCCAAGCCTACACAGACTACTAAATGATGTTCTAGAGAGGGAGCAAAATGATCACAACCCCATGAACGAGAATGGCAAGAACCCACCAAATAGGGCAAACAATTAAATACAGGAGAACAAGAGGCATACAATAGTAGTCTTTCAGTTATTCTTTTGTGTAGAGCAACAAAATATTTCCATCAGAA